>OZ007567.1:109414475-109609475 GCA_963931925.1 Onchidella celtica | reverse complement strand
CAGTTTCAGGACATCAAGGTCATTATCATGGGTATTCACTGTTCTAACGGCAATAAGCTCGACCGGGGTGAGAGATCCGAGTTGTGGGGATGGTGGTTGTGGGGTCGAAGCCAAGAGTATGAAAAGTGTCCAAAACCGCCGAAATCGAGGGTTATGCACTTTATGGATGGCCCCGAAATGGAGAAAACATGTAAATCTACGAACTTCAACCTGTGACAACCACAATTAGAAAAATAGCAATATTTTATTTAAAAAATAATAATAATAAAACGCGCCTACATTATATTAGTCTGCCTCTACTGATCTCCATTTGTAAAGGAGCCAATCTAAAATTAATCGAGTATGACTGACACTGGCTCTGCTTGCCATTTCGATAGCCAACTGCATTATGATCTCCAATAGTTTTTTGTTTTTTTATAACTGCTATTTTGCCCATACTGCCTTTCAGACGAATTTCATGTAAACCGAGACAGAGCGACAGATTTCAATCCTGAAATTTTTCGTGGACACAATAAAATGATTTTTGTTGTCGTTATTATGATCATTTTCTTTTGATATATTATTTCCAGCAACATTTCCACAACAGCTTTTATTACATCCCCTTTTTCGGCCTTTGACTGACGATGTGAAATATATTGTGCTGATTCGGCCACTTTCAGGTTCGGATGAGGGTTTGAACAAAGAGTTCTCATCGAAAGCGTCTTTTTTAACTCTAGCAAAGACGAAAAGAAGTTACTTAAATTTTCACGTTTGTTAATTAATTCCTTTGGCCAGAAAATCCACACAAAACTGAAATTTGTTCCTAGATTTGCCCGTCATATAGATCAATTATTATAAGTTTATGCATAATGCAGCAATCATACAATTATTTTTTTTAAAAATAATATTAAAGACAGGGGATTCTCAAACTTAAACCTGGCGATGTAGGAACTGTAGACAACAAACGTCATAAAAGGAATTTGAAGCTGTTGCTTATCTTGAGACATGGAGCAATATGGATGTTTGTGGTCTCATACAAAATTTGTAATGGTGCAACAATAAATTGTGGGCTGTACATTTACCTACCATACCAAACTTCACACGTAAATATAGATTAAATCGTCGTTGAATGAGTGAGTAGACCTATTAACCGAGCTGCCACTAAACTGGTTTTAGCACGATATATTTTTTATATTACAGTTATGTCACAAAACAAACATTTCGTCTGATTAGCACACATGTTCATTACCTGTCATTATTACTACAGCAGCCACTGAAGTATAAATCTGTAAAATGAATCAGCCATTAAAGTATAGATGTGTGGTATGAATCAGCCACTGAAATGCAAATTTGTGCTATTAATCGGCCAACAAAGAATGGATATATAGTGGTATAAATCAGCCACAGAATTACAGATGTGTGTCATGAATCAGCCACCGAAATATAGATTTGTGGAATGAATCAGTCTCTGAAGTGTGAATCTTTACTATGAATCAGCCACTGCAGTGGTATCAGTGGTATACTCAGCCACAAAGGTATGAATCAGCTTTTGATCCACTGGTTTGTGATGCTAAATAGCCACTGAAGTATGGATATGTGCTATATACACCAGCCACCGTAGTTTGAATTTCTGTATGAATAAGCCACTCAGGAATGAACGTATGGTATTAATTAGCCTCTGAAGTATGGATCTGCGGTATAAATCAGCCCCTGAATGGAGGTATATTTGTAACATGAATCACCTAAGACTTCAGCCTTTTCCTACTAAACCAGACAATATTATGTTTATGTTCCTTTGGCATGACAGCAAGGAATGTTATTCATTTTTGGGCAAAGCCTTTGTCTTGTAAACGGTAGGATGCAGTATGGTAAATGATCTGCTTCATTCCAAAAATAATACAATAGTTTGCCACTGACTGGTGTGACGGAAAGAACAAATGTTTGGAAACCAAAGCCTGGCTCAGGTGTTATTAATAAAAACATGTCCAGGAATGTGCTGGATTTTGTGCCCCCAAGGTGGTCCTTATCATTGTGGAATGTAAATTGAATCCTCGAATCTGTTGGTGATTTCTATCACATGTTTCGCATTCAGTAAAATTTGCTTGCGCTTTCACAGCACTGTCTGATCGTCCAGTTTAATCTGAAGCAAGGGTTTAGAAACAGTCCATTTCTTCGGGTTACATACTTATAGTAAAACATGACTAGTTGATGTCTAAGGTAACTTTACACTGGTAATCCTTCATCTTATTAAGAATTAAATACATGATCTCGACATATCCACTAAAGCCAGAGTTTGTACATTCGTAAACATTTGAAGACATGATTTTCTCGTCTTTAGTCAATAATATGAAGAAAATTTTTTTTTTAAATTATTGTGCCATCTTCATGTGCTTTAGTCTAATTATGGAAGGAAGTCTAACGCCATACTATGAAACAGTGAAGACATAGTATTTATTAACAAGAAAAAAAAAACCCAAAGAAAATGCTCTCATAGGTTTTGATAAATCTTCAACATCCAAAATTATTAATCTACCTTAAGCCATTGTCTAATCATGATCATTAGTTTATCGGCATTTTTATATACATAGATACAAAGGTTTGTGGACAGGCGAACGTCAAACATGTCCAGATATTTCCTGCCTGCAGCTTCACAATTTCCATAACAATGGCATGTTTGCATCACTTTTTAAACTTCTACCAGCGTGGAAAGAAGTTTTACATTCCATCTTACAAAGCTAAGCCAGTTTGAAATGCTCAAAGGCCCATTGTTCTTGAATGCGGTCAAATTCGTAGCGGTCTACTTTAGATTACGAGTGGTTCTTTCACGTGACACAACGGTTGCAATAGTGATGAACTGTGGACAATAACCTATAAATAATTAGTCTCAATTCTGAAACGTCAACTCTGACAGAAGGCACATTAGTAATTGAGAGCTTGGCTCCCAGGGGCGGCTGCGATGTTATCCGCGTCAAGGTAAGATGACGTCATGCTGTTACTAATATTGTTATCATTGATTATGTCTGACGCAGTGTCTGACACGTCATCAGCCTGCATGTGTACCATGGTGTAGGCTGTCCAAGTATTCACATTTTTGTTGTAACTTGTCATGTCCTCTTGGTAACTCCCAGCCTCAGAGACAGTGTCCTTACTATTGTCCACCGTTGCAAACCCTTGTGTCGCAACATCCTCAGCTTGACCCAGCTCTTTCTCCCGTTCATACTTGTCACAGACTGTGTACAAAGACTCGAAAAATTCCCGTCTCAGCTGACTTATGTTGGTTCTCCGATTGGACACATAGGCGTTGTCATAGTTTTCCGCTGACAGAAAATATGCCTCTTCTTGTGAAGTAAGCAAATCGTCCCCTTCAGAAGATGTGACAAATAGGTCTGTGTCTGGAGAGGTAAACGCTGCTTCAGGAGAGCTGAAAGACATTGGAGATCCGCTACCAACAGCTTGACAAGATGATGCATCAGATGAGGATGTCTGCGTATCTAAATCAGCCAAACAGTGGCTCTTCATCACGCATTGTGTGACGTCTCCAGGAATGAACGTCTTCGGCCAAAGACTAAAATTCTGATGTTTGCCTTTCACGCAAGGTTTAAGGGCGCAACAGTCGTCATCAGTGAATGAATTTTCTCCTTTGCCTGGAAAGTCTACATCACCGTTCTCAATGTCGTCATACTTGTGAGAATGTGGCGATGTCCTTTCGTCTTTCTCGTTTAGCGTATACATCATGTCTTTTTCAGCGCCCAGATGGACACACTGTCTCTTTGTTTTGGTTTCCAGGTGGATTGCTCTGTCATGCGTTGAATTTGTGTTCTCAGAAGCCTCAAACATCAGTTGGCTATCATTTGGGATCTCAAAGCTTCCAAATAAACTCTGATCACTCTCATCAGTGTCATGAATGATGAATGACGGCAAATCAAACTCGTCTTGATCTTCAGCCCGCATGCCAAGGTCCCAGTCATCCTCCTCAAACTCGTCATCAAAGCTGACATAGGATTCGATTACCACTTCATCATTTTCCAAGTGTGTACATGCATCTTCAAATGACTCGAAACCAGCTATATTTTCCAAAACCGAATCCATGACAGCTTCATAACAACCACAGTATTCTCCAGACTCAAACGCGCTCACTTCACTGCAGTAGAGGTGTGTAACAACCGGGCTGTTGTAAACCTTGTTCATGAAAGCGAGTTCATTGAAAGTTGAGCTAGAACATCTCCCACGAAAAGGCTCAGCTGTAGATAATTCAGCCTGGAAGACGGGGATGCGAGAAACAACATCTGGGCTATGTTGTAACATCTGGAATGGCTGTGATGCTTGTGTGGGTGCAATGGGAATCTCATATGTATTGTTGCTGCCCGCCGTAGGATATTTGCCAGCAATCACGCTCAAAGGATTCCTGTTCCCTATCAAGTTTAAATATGACCAGTCTATATCGGGGGTCATGCTCCTGGCCTCTGGGCCCTCGCTTATTGAATCGAGGTCACTTTCTATACTGTAGTAGTAATGATGAGCTCCAGGTTTGCGAACTGAAACAGGAGACATACTACTGGACACTGAGCCCTCTATTTGATGATAGTAAGGCTTGACAGACGGTCGGTTTAAACGTGGGCTATTTGGGCTGGAGATCTGGTTCAGCCCTGTCACGGACCTTTTCATGCGTGGACTGCTCGGGAGGGATCCGCCGATGGTGGCATATTTGTGGTACAAGCTTGGTGACAAAGTTCCTTGCTCTGTCGTGCTAGGTTTGGCTTTGGCGTGCTTGATGGCTACTTGCTTCACGACATGACTTGCATGTTGAGAAATTGGTGATAATTGTTCAGTAGGCGTTACTGGCTGGAAATGCGTATTGTAAACGGAGGTAATGCCATGCCTTTGCCTTGGAAACACCTGTTTGCTGCGTACGGAGGCTTTCTGTGAAGGAAAAGATTTTGTAGGAACCTCTTGGGTTGTGGTGGCCTTCATACATGGATCTATGATTTTGCATGTATCTACACATGGTACTTCGTAAGCAGCTGGTTTGACACTGCCTGTTATAACATCTTGGCTGCCTACTTTATTACCGTACAATTTATGAGGATCACTGTCTGGTTTTATCGTTGGCTTGCAGAAGATGGTGGGGTGAACTATCGCAACACTGCCACTTGGTGACATAATGGTACTGCCATCTTTGGGAAAATAACTAAAACTTTTGGAAGAACAAGGCAACCGTGATTCATTGCCCCAGGACAGGCGTATTTCACTGCTAAGTGGTCTTCCCGGGGCTGCGTGCTTGGATGCCGGAGCACGATGATCCCGGCGAAATGGCCTGGTGGGTTCAAAGTTCTTCAAGCCTCTTGCAATGTTAGAACATTGGTTTGGAAGGACAACAGTATCCCTCTGAGCGTACAGCGGGTTGTAGACAGCCCCCACGGAAGACTGCGAGCCATGGACACACTGAGGTTTCTTTACACAGTGTTGTGAAACCTGTGAAGACGCCCCACTGCCTCCTTCAGCCCCGCATTGCTTGTCTATTTTGTCTGTTACCGTATCGATCTGCACCACGAGAGACTGGATCTCTCCCATGATGCCGTGCAGGTCATTCAATACAGTCTCCATGTTAGCGACCATATTTCGGACCATACTCCGCATGACATGACCGTCCTGGACGAGAGAGGCCCCACTGCCAGTCTGCTGAGAAGCCTGGGGTCTATCGGTCATCGTTGACAACACACGTTTGCCCACTCCCTGTCAACACCACTCCAGCCTGCAATCAAAAGAAGGAGAGAAAAAAATTAATAATCAGTGGTTTCTCAATAAATGTATTGGCATTTGATCAATAACATTTGCTTGGATCAATTCAGCGGGTCGTAAATGTGCCTGCTTGGCATAGGTGCAGATCTGGTATAGTGTAATGCAATGTTTCGATAATAAATAAATATGAGTAGCCAACGATGTTGCTGCTTATCATTTATCAAATGGAGCTTTGTTTTTAAGCATTTTGGCGAGAGCTCTAACATGTGGTATAGTGTACTCATTTATCTCAGTAAAAGCTTTTAACAGGCTCACTTCAAGCATGGAAAACAAGACGCCGACATCATGTAATGTAGTTTTGTTATTACAATGCTTTTTAGCCAATGCTAGCTCCATCATTTTTCTCTGCTGTTATACATTGTATGTGTGCTTGATATAAAAATGCTGTCAAATTAGTACTGGGCCATTAGATTTCATGTAGTAAAGTACATTTAGGATTCTATCGTGTAAATTCCTCCCCAAACTTCATGTTCAAGAGAAAACGTGAATTAGAGAGAACAATAGACGTTTTATATACCGGTATTCAGATGTATGGGCAGGTAATATAATATATAGACAGCAACTCCTGTGACGAGGGTGTGGGGTGAGTGTGTGTGTGGGGGGGGGGGGGCTGCACCAGAGAGAGAAAAAAAGTGAACAAAATTTAGAGCATCAGCCGATTTTCTCTACTATTTCATTTCAATTTCATGACTTCCTTTTACAACATCCTGGTTATGGATTTCTGTTGTCAGTCAACTTCATCCCCATTTTATCAGCAGTCGACTTTGCAAATCTTTTTCATTTTCAGTAGGCTGATTCAGTCTGACTAGCAAAAATTGATTTGCTTGACATTTCCTCTAGTCATTTCGTGGAGCTCTGTCGACATTGAACAAATGAATAAAACGGCGAATTAAAGGGCATGTTTAAACATTTTTTACGTGCTACCAAGACGCCTCTTTAAACCGATTTGGCAGTTGCATTAAAGTAATGTAGTAAAGATCATAACAAGCCCAATAATGTCCCATTAATATTAGAAACAAGCAGATTTGTCCACCTTACGCCCGAACTTCCATACAAACGCTTTCCTCGGCACCTTGATGTATTATTATTTTACACACTGTTATACGTTGACGCTGCACCGGAATGTGCCTCTGAACTAACAAAATATGGCACCGTCTTACAAAGCTCTTACAGGAATAGCTCGGAGTTTGAGTTTGGGTTTTACGGAGCATCGGCACGATAACGGCCACTTTGCGCCCTTCACATCTCTTTGGGTACATTTTCATTTTTTGTTTTGTATTCAGAGCTGTCAAGTTTAATATAGAATTAAATACATTCATATAATTTCAAAACATTGGTAAAATTCTGAAAAACATTGTTTTGTATAGATCTGGAAAAGGTTTTGTAAACGAGTTATAAAAGTTATTAAATCAAGTTGTAGATCTTTGCCTCTCTCAGGAAGGACAGGATGCGTTGTAGGTCCCAGTCAGTAAATAGTTCTTTCATGGAGCTTGGAACGTCGAGCTATATATCGGGGCGTGGTAAAGATAGAGTTCAAATTATAACAGTGTCCGCGCTGAGGATTATACGAATACGCAACTACAATTTCATTTGTCCTTCGCCAATAACAGTTTGTAAAATGAATTTCTGTGAAAATCGAAATTTTCTAGGTTTTGTGGTTGTTTCAGAGTTCCTGGCTTGCGGCTGGTTTTGAATGAGCTCTCTCTCTCTCTCTCTCTATCTCTCTCTCTCTCTCTCTCTCTCTCTCTCTCTCTCTCTCTCTCTCTCTCTCTCTCTCTCTCTCTCTCTCTCTCTCTCTCTCTCTCTCTCTCTCTCTCTTATTTACAATCTTGTACATGTATTTAGAAAATATAGTAATAAGTGGTTATACACATGAGTGAATTAATTCAATCCAAAAGGTTCACAATGTTATTACAAACATACGAGCTGTTACAAAAGATTTAAGACAGCAAAATACATGTTCTGTATAATTGTGTAATACAAATGAAGGGAAAGGATTTAATTCTACCAGTTTTACACCCGAGCTCCAGAGAGCGGCGGCCAACATTGATTTTCAAAGACCGATCAGAGGAATAAGAGTATTTTTGCAGCTTCTTTACATCTCTCATTCTCCTTTGTCTTAATTTGTTCTAGAGCATTCTCTCCCCGGCCTCACCTGGTTATATTTTACTTAGTGTCTGCGGGTGCTCGTTTCGAATGGCCTCTCTCTCTCTCTCTCTCCTTCTGTGTGTGTCTGTGTGTGTGTGTGTGTCTTTCTCGCTCTCTCTCTCCCTTTCAACTTTTCTCTCTCTCTCTCTTTCTCTCTCTGCCTCTGTCTTTCTCCCTCTCTCCATCTCTCTCCTCTCTCTCTGTGTGTGTGTGTTTTTCCTCTCCCTATTTCTCTCTCCCTTTACCTCCCTCCCTCAAATTTCTCTCTTCCACTCCCTTTCTCCCTCCTCCTTTTTGTAATTTCCCTCTTTCTCTCTCGCTCTCTCTCCTTTTTTGTCTCTCTCTCTCTCTCGCTCTCTCTCTCTCCTCTATCTCTCTCTTTCCTATCTGTCTCTTATTCACTCTTTTTTCTTTATCTTTCTTTCTCTCTTTTCTTTTTCAAGCTGCGATCTTTCTTCTTTGAGAAGCTATCGAAGAAATAAAATGCTGTGGTGAGAGACAGGCAGGCTTCATTTCGGCGCGTCGAAAGATCGTTGGTTGGGGGGGGGGGGGAGGGGGGTGTTGTTCCTGGGTGGGGTGGAGTGCCAGAGAAGAGGCAAACAAGGGGAGGGGGGGGGGGAGCCTGCATGTATAATAATTATATCGTATGCGTTTTGAGGAGGAGAAATGCGGAGAGGGAATTGCAAAAACACAGACATCACCTTTAAACAGTGCCCGATCTGATGATATCAATTCAAACATGAAGGAGAGAGAGAGAGAGAGAGAGAGAGAGAGAGCCAATCAGCAAGCCTGCCTGCCAGCCAGCCACCCAGACAGACAGACAGACGGACAGACAAATAACCAGCCAGCCAGACAGACAGACTAACAGAACGGCACTTGTTTGAGCAAGAGCTATGTGAAAAAGATGTATGAGTGAAGCACAGGAATTCGAGAGGAACAGTAAATCGCTCACTAACGTCCTCCACCAAAGAAATATAATCTTGTAATGTTATCGAAGAACTGGTTGGAAAACCACCCTTAACCCCCGAATGCTCAAGCATACATTCACTGAGCCAACATAACAATTCTGAATATTATGAAACTGGTTCAAAATTGTCAAATGAATGCAAAAATATGAATATTTATCGCGTTTATTTTGTAGATGAATTAAGAAACATTCCAGTTACAGAACACTGGGCTGTGGTGACGGGTTTCAGATATGGAATGCTGGGCACAAGAGGGTTAAAGTGCTTAATATTAAAACACACCTATTTTTCTTTTAGTTTTGAAACCAGGAGAACTGTTACTAAAAATTTGTATTTTCGAGGCATTTTCGGATATTTTGTCACTCCCACATCATTATCATCGCTAGAATGGGCATTGTTAATTGATGAGCGTAATATTGATAATTAGAATCATTTGGCCCCTGAGTGCCTGGGAGATGTTTTGTATTAATGAATTTGCTTTGCTTTACAAATTAGCCCTGGCTGGTATTCTGATGCCGGGCTCCTCCTCTGGGTTGGAAGACAAAATTAATTTAATTATGACCCTCTGAACTTGAATATGACTTAATGCTGGCCCAGCAAACACTATTAAATTAGTCAGTGGAGGCCAAATGTTGCAAGTAGTGATGGCGGACAGGGGCAGAGAGGTGAGAAAAAGACAGAAATGATTAGGTAGAGAAACTTCAGGAGATAGATGATGAAGGAAAGAACAAGGGGAAGGGAAGGGCAGAGAAAGCTTAAGCAAAAGACGATGATTTACAGAGAGATGATGAAGAAAATAAGAAAAGATGATAAAAGAGGAAAGGGAGAAGAAAATGCTGGTCAAAAAGAGGAAAAAGAGAGATGGTGAACAAAAGAAAAGGACCAAAGGCTGAGAGGACGGGATGGGCCAGCTAAAGAAAAGGAGGAAAACCAGACCAAGAATGAGGTGAGGAAGAAAACATAAAGATGAAAATACAGAAAAATAACAGATCATTTCATAACAAATCACCGTATCAGCGTTTAGACATAGCTAGCTGTGTACATAAAACATAAGCAGAATACAACAAAAGAATATCATCACTTTCATCGTGCATTCTGTTATATTCACCCAAATATGCACACCTTTTCACTTAATGAAATGTTTTGAAGAATCACAATGGGCCGTGGCTAGGGTAAATGCAATTTACAGATTGATTTATTATTGTCGCTAATGGATTGTGTTAAATGCAACGTTGGCACATGCACTTTCCTTGTGTGACTCGCCTCTCGCTCTCTGCCCAGCATTGTGAGCTTTTTTTCCCTGATTCGTAGCAGCTTAAAGAAGAAAGGGCTAATGACATCTTAGCCTACTCGCTCAGCCTGAAAATAAATTTGGTTTTGGGCGACGAAAGTGCAGAATGGCTGATTTTTATTTTGTTTTGTTTTATTCCTCACAATACTCAGAAATAAACATGTAGGAAGACAGACAAAGACACGGACAAAAGGATAGGCGAGGCTGGCAGATAGACAGACCAACAGACAGATAGATAGATAGATAGATAGATAGATAGACAGACAGACAAGGAGACAGACAGACAGATAGTCAGACAGACAGATAGATAGATAGATAGATAGATAGATAGATAGATAGATAGATAGATAGATAGATAGATAGATAGATAGATAGATAGATAGATCGATGAGATATGCCAATAAATTAATAGATGCTTAACTGGCTAATTATGTCACTGGCTATATGTGCAATGGAAATTCATGACTTTTAAGTTATTTTATTTTATTTTATTTCATTTGTAACTTTAGACACAAAGTGCCTATAAAGTAATGGTAATCCATTGTTTAGTCTTACAAAGTGGCGCTTTCTACCGTATGACCATTGTCAGTAGTCGTTCTAATGGGGATTAGAATAACGCCAGTATTACATTTCAGTCGATATCTCTACATCATTAACCAATCTCAAGTGAGTTCTACAGTAACTGTAAAGGAAAAATCAATACATTAATGTGACCAGTGGAAACAACGGATAATTAAGACAAAGAGAAAGTTATAGTAATAAAATTGATGGTCAGTAAACACGCTTTTTCTATTCACGTTCTTGTCGGTGACCTGAGGCGCGGAAAGCAAGGACGTTTGCCCTTTGTAACGATGTAAAAGAGAAACTGAGCCATTTATTAAGCAGTACGTAGACGCAGTACTTTTCCAGTTTTCATCCGACTTGTACAAATTTGGTTTGGACAAAATAAATGTCCTGCCCAGTAAACTGTTGTTTTGTCTGGACTTAAAACAAAGAGATAGCAATTTTGGCAAACAAATCCATTTGATTCAGCCTGAATATTTGTTAAAACCGAATTACGATGTTTTGATGATAATGCTGGGATCCTTGATTTCTATAGAAATAATACAGTCCTGTGTTTATAATTTTATGGATCATTACACTGTTTGGAAGAGAACTGAAAAAATAAGCTTTCATACATTTTCAAAATGTTTGAGTTGAGAGACATGGTGGTGGGGGGGGGGGGGGGAGGGGAAGCGGTCGGGGCGGTGTTTGATTACGTTCCCTTTTCACAACCTTGAGACTATATAATCGAGGCTTGTGTGGCCTCATCAGCCCGCCCACTAGTGAGTGCCATAACAAGCACGTTAAGAACTCAATTAAATCTGGGTAGCTTCCCATGTAGGAATCGAACCTGGAGCATGCAACATTCGAAACAAGGGCTCTAAAGACTGGACCACAGCGGTAGAGAACAAGAAACAACTGTTTCCATTGTGGTTAACCACTCGTCCTTCTTCTAAAAATGTGAAATACTAATTGTAACAGCTGAGGTTGTTCTAGCACGTTATAGTAGGGGGGAGTTAGTTGATCTAACTACAACCCTTTAGAAAACGAAACTATTACAGCTGTAGAATAAAAAAACACGAGATCCGACGATCGATTAAATAATACTGAAGTTTAATAACTGTATACTGAACAATAAAATACTAGGAAGGCACCAGCGAACAACTAAATATCCTACGCCACACGAGGAAAAGAACTCACTTACTCACCGACCAACCACTCACATGGGTCCATATATATAGGTATTTCTATAGAAAGTTCCCGAAATAAATGTAACCTCTGCCCTCGCCCGAAACACACAAACTAACCAATCACGTATCAATACGTCACCAGGTTACATCACTCAAGGCCAAATTTGGCGTAAACATCTATATCTACAACGTTATCGAATGTTCGGGAACATACTAATATTTACGAGTAAAAAAACTACTCACAAGGAAGGGAGGGTAAGGTCACGGAGTACACTCTGGCGAACATCAACAATAACATGAAAAAAGAAGTGAACACATGCTCAGTCACAAGCAACGGGGGAGGGGGGGAGGGGTAGCCCGCAGATGCTACACTAATATTACGCTTGATCAAGTCTATGTCAAAGGTTTTTTCCACATCACTTCGATCATTCTAGCGTTAAACAATCAGCAGTGAGTACTCCGAGGTACTTCAGCGATTCTAATCACACGCATAAGGTGAGTAAAATCGTTGCATGAATGAAAATCAATAAAACCGCTTTGCTGCTCAGACCTGCAGGACTCTGAATCAAGTTGGTAATTTTCTGCTGAAGGAAAATTCGATACTACTCTGAAACAGCACAAAAAAGCTTCTTTTTGATTGGAGAGCCTGACAATTTCTTATGTGGTGATTACAAACAAGATGTTCGTGGCATCGATGCTCTCACTCTGAAAGAAATGACGAATACCCCATCCAGTCTCACCTCCATCAATCAATCCCGATGATTAATATCGATCTCAAACTCTTGGAAGGCGTTTGCCACCAAAATAAAGAGATCTGATTGTTAAAGGGTTTTACGAAGCCTCCAAAAAGTCCAACAAACATAATACTTTGACAGTCACGTTTCCCGTAATACACTGTGGATTTTGGTCCTACCAGTTCACACCAAATTAACGAGGTCCAAAAGCAATTATGGCATCTTGATAAGCCTCATTAAAGGCTACATTAGAGTGTCTTATATCTTGGGCCATTCCTCATACTGAACAATTTTAATGTTTCAATAAGGGTTTCAATGTATAGACATGATCCGCTGGGCAGTGTTTACTTTTCCTAGTCTTAGATCTAGCGCTGGAAGTGTAAAGAACGCAAATGTTAGGACAACCACATAAAAAATTATCATTTTCCTTTAAGTTTACTTTAAAATGGTTCTAAGTTCTGTTTTTGTTATGTCAGCTCTCTTCTAAGGTTTCGTTTTGTTTGTTCTTTGTTTACTTTCTTGTTTTTATTTGTTTTGTTTTTAGTTTGCCGAACCATGCTCCAAGTTTTTATGTGACCATAAAGCTGTTTGAGCTCCTGGCCCGCAGCGTCGACAATTTCAGTCAGTCATCTCTCTTGGGCTGTCTGTCTTGGTAGGATGTCCCACTAAGCTTTCGGTATTAGCATTTTTCAACTCCAGCTCTTACACTTTCGCGGGGATGTAGTATACGTAACACGCACTTTATCTAATTTAGTGGTATAGTAAATTGGAGTGAGTGCTAATAAACGGGTGAAACTTACCGAATACTTGACTATCACATCTAAGTGGTGATATTCATTTCGACTGTCTGTGTTCCAAATCTTCTCAGACTAAACGAACACTTGGCCACCAAGGGTGAGTGGTGATATTCATGTCCACTGTCTGTGTTCCAAACTGTTACTATAACCCGCCTAGTGCCTAGAATACAAATTGCCTTATCCAAAACTTCTGAAAGTCACAAGATTTATTTAGAATAGTCAAATAGTCGAAAAAGGATAAATATTTATCAAGAAAAAGTACTGGTTAACAAATCAGAAAGTGTTTCAAACCATAAAGCGGTAATTAATGCGTGACGTGTTTCAACATAGAAAACCTGACACTCTAAGGTTAAGTGATCTATGCATAGCATGCAGGGCCTCTTTTTCCAAGGAAAGAAATTATATAAAAAGTTAGTTATCCAGCGGATATCCACCCGCTAACGCCCAGTGTTCCACAATTGCAGCAAATCAAGGGGTATTCAACATTCCACACTTGATCCCTTGCCTAATTTATCAGTAAATGATTTTGCTCACAAATACTTATGGGCTTGCCTTCTTTGGCTATTTAAATTAAATTAATATTGTTACCACGTTTTATGACAAGGCCATCTATTTCCGGTAACACGAGGGTTAAAAACAATGTCTGGACATTTTGCACAAAGGCAGGCGCCATGAAAAAGCTCGCACAGCAAGGGGTGAAAATTGATTGCCTTCCATTTGTATTTTTCTTTTCTGGTTCTAGTACATGCTCAAGCCAAGGAGATGATGACGCAGACTGAGGTCTCTTGCACGGTGCACGAGAGGCTCTCGCATGATACTTAAAAGCCGCCATTGTGAACAAATTAACACCCGTGCTTGCGCACGACTTTTTTCTCTTTTTTATTTTCTTTCTCGTTTTCATATTAGAATCATACCAAAAACCGCGCTTGCAAAAAATGAACAACCGTGTTTGCGCATGTTCATTTCTTGGTTTCATCTTTACTGAGCGCTCATGCTGTGGATTGTAATGAACTTAAATCCGGCTGACGTCTTTGAATTGACGTAAAATGTCATTGTACTCCCTTACTAGTCTTGTCCACAGCATTCCACTCCGCTCCGCTTTTTTTTACGAAAATTGACGCAGGAAAAAGTAAAACATCCTTTGCCTCTGTATAGTTATCCACTGCATCCGTTCCGCTCCGCTCCTCGCCGCTATAAAGGCAAAGAGAGTTTTTCATATGTCATTTTCCGTAAAATAAGCGGAGCGGATGCTGTGGTCAAGACCACTTATCAAGCAAATTTCCATCGGGATATCTCAGTTACACGGAGTTGTGGATGGGCCGGAATGAGACCTTTTTCAGGGCTACAACAGACAGTTTTCTTCAGGGCTACAGGCCTTTTTCGGGACCAAAATGGGGACTCTACAAAAAAGGGAGAGAAAGTCAAGAACAAGACAAGGTCAGAGGAAAACAAGAAGCGGAACAAAATACAGGAAACAAGGTGTAAAGGGTTATGGCAGCAATCCTCAAAAAGGAAAGATCTGAAGAGAGGTCCTTCATACGTTTCTGCTGTTAGCATTCTTCTCATTCAGATTTTTGCACGAAAGCATTTTATTTTTTTTTTTTTGCGTTGGACAGATTTCTATGCCAAGCTGAAATGCAAGAGTGCGTACAGGAATCTAGTTCCTAAATCCCAAGTCTGAGGCCAAGTCTGACTTTAAGAATTATTAATGTAATCTGACACTAATTTGTCACTTTTTAAAAACTGAACTCTAATCTTAGTTAACTCTTTTATGCTAAATCGTGATCACGTCACACGTGTTTCTGTAACTGTGTCTCATAGAAATATTTCTCTTTTAACTCTGCACAAAGCACAATTAAAATATCTTGAGAATGGCGTCGTAACTGCAGAAAAAGAAAATAACTCAGCGCGCATTTTACTACTCCATCATTTGGTTTGATTAATGCCTGGGTCTGCGGAAGAGCTACATCGCTGCGCTGATCGGGTGGACGCATCGGAGGCGACATGGGAATTCTTCTTTGTTCAATTCCAGGATCATTTAAAGGCGCCAGCTTTCTTTTCAAACCCTCCCTACAAGGCCATAAATAAACAAAGATGAAGTCGCAAGAGTTCAGAAAAGATATAAAACTGCAGGCTCCCTAAGACAAAAGGCCCATAGGGATACGTAACCAGGATCCGTGAAACTGCCAGGAACTGCGGAGGAAACAAAGACACAGAATTTGAAGGTAAGGAGATGGGAGAGCTAAGGTGGGAGGCTCGAAACAAAGAATAGAAGAAAGAAAATATTATGGGCTGGTGATGGGAATGCCGCGTGAAGAACGGCAATGGGTTGGCTGGGGCTCTTGGGGGAAATAATAGAAATACTGAATGTCTTTGCATATCACGACCTTGGTTCTTGTTTGGTGCCAGTTGCACAACTGAGAAATTCGACGTTAAAAGATTGAGGCTTCAGTTATTCTGATATGGAATTAGAATAAACTGGAAGGGCGAAACAGCTTGATAACTGCCACAATGCAGTTTAAACAAGTGCCAAAGTGTGCATTTGTTATACCTCTTCTACATACTAAATGATCTCTATTTTTTTTTCCAGCAAAATGGAGATAAAACAAACAAGAACTGAGGTTGCCAAATGTTGTGCAGTTACGCACTCTTCATGTAAACCTCTCTCTCCCTCCTACTTAACCTTCATCCCCCGCCCCAAGGTATTTTGTGGATATATACAGGTGTGTGAGTGTATATGTATCACTGTGCATATTGGCATAACGAAATTTAGAATAAAGCATAAATTGTTAAACTTACGTTTACTTACACTGATTGCAATATAAAAGAACAGTTGCTCAGATAGAACACTATTTAAGGACTGTAAATTAAGCTGTTTTTTTAATCTGTATAGTACCACTGTATTCTCCGACAAGACAAGGTATCTGAGATTCATGGGTGGATCTTCAAAATTCGTTGATGCGTCGAAGTTCAATGTTTTTTTTTGTTTTTTTTTAAATTCATCACTTTTCTGTTATTGTTTTTTTATGATTCCTTTCCTCGTTCCTCAAACATGATATCTTGATCGATATTTTGCTATAGATTGTCTGGTCGTAAGTCTGTGTATATACATTAGCCTGCCTGAGTGTCTGGTCTGTCTGTCTGTGTTTCTGTCTGCCTTCATGTCTTTCAGTCTGTTTAAGTTGGCGACAGCGCCTGTTGCGTCCACAGGTTTTCACGGGACTGTTTATATAGATTGTGTGCAGGCTTGTGTAAGGGGGGTCTCTGTCTGCATGCCCATGGTCTATTCTTGTCGGGGGCTCCTCCACCCCATCCTGGCTCCAACCTATCCTCTGCCCCACTAGCCACCCCCCCCCCTGGGGGCTGCTCACATCTCCCCCGATCATACATAATGCAAATGTTCGTAATAGCCTTGGTGAATGCTGCCTATTGCAAGGGGACCGATTGTTTCCCCCTTTGCGCTTCTAGCCACCGGATCAATGCCGCTGCTCGTTCACCGTGGTAATAAATCGTATCTTTGAGCGACATGTATGCACAACCAAAATGAAAAGAATAAGGAAAGAAAGAATGAAATAAAACTTCAGCTCAGATTTCTTTTCTATTGTTATTATTTTTACCATTTGAAACCCAGAATGGCTTTTACTCATACAGCAATACTGAGAAACAAGAATGATTGAAAAATGCTTCTTCGGCAGTTTTTGTTTTGTTTTGTTTTTGTTTTCGTTTCTGTTTTTAAAAGGCTCCATTACATTTTTTTATTCTGTCTATTTAATGTTTAACGCGATGAAAAAATACGCATGGACAGAAAGGAGGGAAGAAACCCAATATGGCTATTCAGTTTTTCCATTA
The DNA here is from genome assembly GCA_963931925.1 of Onchidella celtica. Taxonomy (NCBI): domain Eukaryota; kingdom Metazoa; phylum Mollusca; class Gastropoda; order Systellommatophora; family Onchidiidae; genus Onchidella; species Onchidella celtica. The sequence continues at coordinate 109,592,180 of OZ007567.1, read as the reverse complement.
ATCTTGCACGTTTTCGGATGAAAGATTTAGCTCATTCAATCAGCCACTCGTCAGAAATCAGACCTGAGTCCTCTCATATGATTGCAAATTTCTCGAGGAAAAAAAGAGACACTTCTGCGATCGATAATTCCATATTTTATTGAATCAACCACAAGATAAATCTTTCTAATATGTGTCAATACCCCAGATGCCGTTTCCAGCATAAATTCTATTTGAAAGCTCTCTCTCTCTCTCTCTCTCTCTCTCTCTCTCTCTCTCTCTCTCTCTCTCTCTCTCTCTCTCTCTCTCTCTCTGTCTCCCACTCTTTCTCTTTCTTTGTGTGTAAATGTCTTTCTTTTGCTTCTCTCTCTCTCTCCCTTCCCCTTCCACTCTCTATCTCTAGCCCCCTGCCTCTACCTCTCTCATTCTCTCTTTCTCTCTCTCTCGCTCTCCGTGGCTCTTGCTTTTGCTTCTCTCTCTCTGCCTACCCATCTTTATTTCTCCCCCACACCCGCCCTGTCTTTCCTTTGCATCGCCCTGTCTGTCTACCTCTACCTCCCTCTCCATGCTAAGGCTGTGTGTCGTGACGAGAATGAGAAATAAAATCTTTCTCCAGCCCTTTTGTCAACACTCTTTCCTTCATCATTAAAAGTACATTTTATAACCAACACAATCTCAGAATCTCAGCCTGTTCTTTTTCTCTGTCTTTGGACCGATTTATCACTAGCCCACTGCTAGAGGGCTAAGGAAAAAAAACAACTAATAATCGATGACTCGGTTCTAAAATTAAATTTTGTCCATCTAACACGTCGACTCGTGGGCCATAATGCTGGTTATCTATTTTATAACCATAAATTTACATTGCCTCGACGTAGCCATTATAGAAAACCACAGAAAATCTGTAGGATTTTGCCACATTTTGACATCACGCCGTAGCTAAGCCCACCCATGCATCACCCTATCTGTCTCTGACTTGTGTAACCCGAAACTCTTTTTTACTAAGATAACGCAGTCAGATGTCTCTGGTACCTAGTGCAGAACACTGACTGTGCTGCTGATCTTGCCGAGAACTGGGGAAATTCCAGATATACATCCTTGTTGATTGGTAATACGAAACCTAACAATATTGATTTTTCACCCCCTCTCCCTGAATGGTACTAAATAATAAATATATTTGTAAGTGGGGACGACATTAATTTCAGGTGGTGCGCTATAAGAAATAATAATTATGTACCCATAAAAAATAAGTGATAAGACCCCATTTTTGCTGGAAACTGAGATTTAACTTTATGACAGTATTATTATAGAACCTTCTAGTCTGCCTGTGGAATGAAGGTCTAAAACTTCCCGAAGCCGAAATAAACTAATTACTTCCCGTCTTTTCTCTTAGCCTACAATTGAAATCACAGAAAAACGGTTACTCAATTTTCCCGAAAAACAGTTTGAATAAGACCACTTCTTTTTTCTTTTTTTACAGATACCTTTGTAAGTAAAATATGGCATTTTGGTTTGTACGCGAAAAGAAATGTAATGTGAAATATCTTCATAACAGAACAGTACCAGATTTAGATTTGATAAGGCCGTAGGCAATAAACAGTATAAAACTTGGAGCCCCCGTGTTGAAAAGTTACACTTGAAGGTCTCATAGAGGTGCGAACCAAAACAGGATCTTGGATCGCTACAGAGCCATAGAAGATTTTGGGCTGAGACAATTATTGTGCTAGTCAACTGAACTTAAAAAGGTTAGGCTCCTTAAATTAATTGCATCTTACATGAGTATAGAAAATTAAGTGTAATAACATTTTAAAAGAGAAAAAAATTTGAAATTTTTATGAGGCCCGCGCGAATCCGTGAAGCCCAAAGTTGTAGCTTGTTTAGGTTATCGCCACCTTAGTTTTTGAATGTGCTATCTCCATTTTCTGAAGAAAAAAACAACCTGAAGGTCTCTTAGTATGTGCAAGAGCACACACTTGCACACTCCGATACTTGTTTGAAATTCGTTAGTTGTTGCATTTATCAAGCTGTTTCACAGTTTCCGTTTTGTTCGAAATCCTTATCATAATAACTAAAGCCACAATCGTTTCACGCCGAATTTCTCAGTTGTGCAAAAAGTGGAGTTGGAACAAACTAGAACTAAGGTCACTTGATGCCTAAATACAACACTGCATTTTTTTATTTTTTTTAATGTCAAAAAGCTGCTGCTATGATTTTTATAACCGTGTTACTTTCGAATCTAATTATTTCGGTTGTTCCAAAAAGGAAACGGGAAAACCTAAAGCAATTTTTTTTTAAATGTCTAAAAAGCAGTAATTATCTATACTATATATATTTGTGGACTTGAAATTTTTCGTTGCAAAACGCTTCTGAACCACTCAACACTCAGACTGCAAATTTCATATGGTGCCTCAGAATGGATGTAAGGGTGCACAGTTTTTAATAGAGATCTCAAATCCGTGTAATTTTTTTTATTGGAAATTTATTGTTTCGCCATCATTTAGATCTATTTCGAGTAATGGTTCGCCATTTTAAGGTTTCGTTATCACTTCCTGCGATGTGTCCACTATCAAACACACTAACCCGTGCGCAAATCATGCTATTGTACGGGATGCGCAGGGTGTCAACTCACAAGGGCAGAGCAGTAAGACTTAGATCTATTTAAAAACAAACACACAAAAATAAAATAAACAAATAGGAACAGGCAAGATGAAGCAGGTCCATAGGGTGTCAACTCACAAAGGCAGAGCAGTAAGACTTTCTAAAAACAAACAAACAAAAATAAAATAAACAAATAGGAACGGGCCAGATGAAGCAGGTCCATAATAACCACCCAGAACTGAAACCAATTTTCAAACCGATTTATCCCGGGCAGAGCCGGGGACCTCAGCTAGTATTAGATAAATTCATAGCCGAAATAGAGAAATATTATTCACGACGATATGCCTTTGGCATTCATGGGGTTAAGATGAAAAATATTCAGCAAATCTGCTACTCTCTAACAGAATGGAGTGTCAAAAATATCTTGCCAGGCCTGGTTACATCAGCACGGTCTGTTGGCATACACGCCGCCTGGCATCATAGCACGAGTTATTTTCGGCCAGGTCATGACCTATCACAGAAACTCAATGAAACACAATCGATCTTGGTTTGTGCACACAGAAGTCTCGTGTCCGCCTGTGCTCTTCTAATCATTGTTATTAACTGTGCTGAGATATAACACAGCCCAACGCAAGGTATGGCAAAGATAACATACAAATGCACGCTGTGCACGAATTCTGCTTCTCTAATCTCAGTACCTCAAAGCCACATATATTTGAGAATACACACACAAAAAATATGGCAACATAATGATAATTCTGTTATCTGGGTATACAGTTCTGTAAAACTCGACTTTTTTTGGTATTATCTCCAGCTTTTAGTTTGCTTTTTTTCGCGCAAGGGGGGGGGGTGGGGGGGGGGGAATTATACCACCTAGCCTAATCAAATTCAAATGTTTATTATTATATTCACATTGATTCAAACGAGCGGGAATGTCTATATTTTGGCGAGCACCCCATATACTTGTGTGTGTTATTATTGTTTTGTACAGTGATATTCCTTATCTGCCAAGACGTACTGCCATCTAATGCCACATCGTATCCTAGGCCTACAAGAACGTTTGGATATGCACTATGTCCTGCAAGGCTTAGAAATGTTCAAGGGCGAACTCCTGTCTAGTGATATGGAATCATTTTCAGTACACTTCTGTCTTTGGTGCAACTAATGCCAAATTGCATCCTACAATTATGTTTTGATATGCACTATGTCCTGCAAGGCTTAGAAACTTTCAGGGGCGAACTCAGTCTCAGCATATCTCTGCCTTTGGTCCAACTAAGCCCACACTATAACCTTCAAGAGCCTCTGCTATTGAGCCGAAAGCCGAAATAACCCATGTACTGGATCCCAACATTACTGGCGTCATGAAAGTACTGCCCAACTGAAAAATATCCACATCGCAATGCCATAATAATTTGTGATATAAAATGACCGTGTTGAGGCATGTGTGTGTGGATCTGGGGAAACCGGGATTAAGGTAACATTTTTATACCTCTTTAAAAATTGAAAGTAAAATATTTCTAAGATTATTTCAAGCAAAACATTTTAACTGAATGCAGAGAAATGGCTAATCTTTCACATAATAAGCAAATCCCAATTTCCATAGAAAAAGATTTCCCCTTTGGAGGGGTTTTAAACAGGAATTTGGTCTTTTACTCCAAGCCCGATTTCACCAGATCCACCCACATCTCAAGGGTACATAAGCCCCACAAAGCTTGAGAAATGAGAACCCATACTCTAGTTTGTTTGTGTTGACACCCTCAATATTTACAGGGGGTGTAAATTATACACTTTTCCTGCCAAATGATTACCGGTATAATGCTTCCGTAATGATGCCATTAAGAGGTACTAATGGTGTGGGGGGAAAGAGGCTTATAATACACTGCAATTCTATTCCCTAGTGGTAAGTATCCTCGTCTTATACAGGGCGGTGAGACCGATCGATACAGAAGAGTGGGTTTTAAAAGGTCATACGAAAAAGCATCCCATTTCCTAAATATCCCCCCGGCGTTCAAAGTATATTTTATGTCCCCACTCTAATAAATGTCATTATTTTATCAAGCAGTAAAATGCTGTCCCTAGAACAAAGAAAACAACTGATAGGGTACATCGCTAGATCATGTAACTATAAATGTTTAGAAAAACAGCATACCATGGCCAATGGCAAATTGCACTAGGGGTAAAAATAGAACTGGCTGGCAATTTTGGTCCATGTGATCAAACTGTAGTTTTCAGAGGCGCAAGTTTGAGTTTAATTTTGGCTGTTACGGCGTGTCGGAATGATGACGGTCATTTTGCGCCTTCCGTGGTTTGTTTGTTTGTTGTTGTTGTTGTTGTTGCTTTTGGGAAGGGGGGGGGGGCGGGGGACTTTATTTATGTTTTGTACTCAGAGGTTCGTCAATTTAAATACCTCTGTACAAAATTCACTGGACTGGTAAAGTTCTTACGCACGGTTTTGCATAGATCTGAAAAGAATTTTGCAGCATTAATGTTAGAATTACAGTTACGTTTGGTTTCTCGGCTGCAATAATTTTTTTCTTTGGCGAAATGGTCACGGTAGCTTTTTTCGAAAATTGACTACAGAATTATTTTTTTTTTACCGTGTTTCTTAAATGCGAGTATTTTGGCTACATGGCCAAAATAGCTCCTGTTCCAGATGAAATGAGGCTGAAGAAAATGATGCCAGATTCCGTGATCAAAATCTCACAAGTCGGTAGTCTTAACATTTAAATAACGTTATACCCAAAGAAAATCTCATAAGACGGTAGTCGTAACATTTAAGTAACGTTATACCCGAGGAAAATCAATACCCCACGGTGTATGAAGGTAATAAATACCGTGTGAAAACTGAGTTAGTCATAGCCCAGACTGGCGTGATCGTTCCTCCCATGAATAATCAAATTGTCGCCAGCCTCACTGAAAGAAACAAATTACCAGACCCTGAAATCTGAGGAAATCATGCCAAGGCAGTGTTAAAGACGTGTTGATCTGACTCTGGGAGTCGAAGCACGTCTTAAGCCACAAAGTAACCAATTGCTCCAGGAGACAAAAGTCAATCATGTCAAAAATAAATGGTTACGTAAAGTACAGGAGATATTGTCGGGTTAAGGGACTTTGTAAGAGCAGAATATTTTAATTTGATTCTTCGCTTTAAACCTCAACCCCCTTCCATCCCCACCCCATTGTCCAAATGCCCCCCCCTCCCTCCCTCTAAGAAAATGATAGCAACATCATCACTTTAAATACTCCACACCAAGTGACCTATATTCATCAACCCCAGTCATCAGACAGCGAGTATCCTCTATGCAGGCTGTGTGGCCTACATATCGAAAAGAACTGCAAATAACGTTTTGCCAAAGCATTAGGTCGCAAGTTCGAAATCCTTCCTGGGCAAGCAAAATATGCCAGGAATACTCCGAGTACTTAGCACTCGCGAACTCTTGAATGTGCCATTGACATGAGAGCGCAATTGTGTTTCCATGAGTGTGAGATATTTAGCACCCGAAGGAACCAATGTTAAATGCCAAGTCCCAGGTGGATTTCCATAGCTTTTCTTTTACTTTCACGGATTCCAAATGTGTTGTCTAAAGATTGTTCAGCTATTAATGCCGAGCCATCCGTCTTCAACAAAGCTTTTGTTTTTTGAGTATCCAGAATAATTATTCAAGATTGAAAGACAAACAACGTACAGACAACTGTACATAAGCTTCAAACCTGTTAAAAACTTGGTTTTTTGAGTAAACATTTCACTACTGTTGGTATTTTCTTGGCATTCACAGTCGTACGTTTTCGAATAATGTCATTGAATTGGTTCACACTGACAGTATGCTTTCGCCAAAACACACGAAAACATCTCTGAGGAATTCCGCACGAAAGAATGGCGCAGTGATCTAGCTGGGCGTGGAAATTTGGTCTCTGGTTGTCAAACTAAAAGGATCATCGCGACCTCAGTTCTTGTTTGTTCCAACTCCACTTTTTTGTACAACTGAGAAATTCGACGTTAAATGTTTGCGGCTTTAGTATTATCATAAGGCGTTAAAATAAATCGGAACTGCCAAACAACATGATAAGTGCCACAACGCATTTAAACGAGAGTCAAAGTGTGCATTTGTTATACCTTTTCTACATACTAAATGATCTCCACTTTTTCACAGAATGGAGATAGACCAAACAAGAACTAAATTGGAATCATGTCTGTAACTAAACGAAGGTGTTTTAATTGGTAGTCGTGGAAATTACACTGCATACCAGTAGATGTGTTTATTTCCCTATCTTAGCTTATCAAAGTGAATATTTGAAGAGGACTTAGTCCTCGCCGTGCCAGACACGCATTCGCATTATTATTGCAGTATCACTGCAGTCTGAAAACGGCCAGTCACTTGTTTAAAAACAGGCGGGTATGATCTATGAATCACCAGCACCAACTGTATAGCTTATCAAATGAAGCAGATGAAAGACTGCAAAGCCATGCTTAGTTTGCTTGTATTCATGCGTGGTATTTAGACTCTGAGCGACTGAAAGGGTACTGATATACATGGGCCTACGAGTCTGGGAGCGGGGAGGGGGGCAAGGCAGGGGCAAACGGGGGCTAGGGCAACTGCAAAACAATGGGGAAATTACGGACAAAACAAGAAGATCAAATATAGCCTACAACATTATTCCCAGTAAAATTTCGGGCAAATCGACTCCTCTGCACCCGTTAACCAAAGAGTTCCCGATGCCAATACTGATGTAGATCGATATAGATCCGTTTTTGCTAATGATCTGTATATCACCAAGCGTCTATCTCATCAAAATCGAGTCCGCTGAAAGATGGCGAGGGTCGTATTTTGTTTACGCTTACTTAAGCGTGTTTAGTCTCCCCTGCTGATGAAGGGGAAGATTTTAGTTGAGATCATCGTAGATCAGTTGTGTGTTTCACATTGTTCTCAAGGGAGCTTTTTCTTCTTTTCTTTTTTCTTTTTCTTCCCCCCTTCCGGGATGTCTGGAACTAACGCTACTTTATGGCATTCCCAAAGGGCGACGGTCTGTCGTAAATCCAGAGGTGGTCCCAAATCTAACAACTGTGATGACCTCGTTTCGTTTTGGAAACATGTTTATCGTTCTTGACCCATGGTTAAGTCACGGGCAGAGATATCTCTGGTCACGGGTAAAACTCGTGTTATGATGATGGACCCCCGATGGGTTGATGAGGTTTTTATCTCACTTACGACATTGTCTGATAAGCAGTGACCTGTTTATGAGGTCGGGAGCAGGATCTAGACACATTGGATGTGTCTTCTCCGGTAGTAAGTGCAGACTGAAAGTCATTGTCTGCCTGCATTACTGTAAACATGATTTTTAATATTTTTCATTCGTGTTTCCACGAGCGGGTTTGTCACCCGGCACCTTACATAAAATACGCGGGGCCGTTTTAACATCATCTATGGGCCCCTTGGCAAAGCAATAGGCTGCGCCCCACCCCCCCTTATGCAACTTCTCAGACACTCCCACACACTATTCATGTATGGGGCCCCTCAACCTTTGGGGCCTGTGGGCAACCACACAATGTGCCCATGCGATAAGAAGACTCTGAAAATGTTTTCATGTAATGAGATGATCACTGTTCTAGCTGTCGCCCTGATCATTCTGTCTACCAGTAGACTTTCTAGCTTGAGATAATGGGTCGTTAATACATTGTCAGTATAGTGTAGTATAATGTTGTAAGCCCTGTACCTCAAGAAAATAAAGAACTTAGTATGTGTAGCAGTATATCTATCTATTTATCCATCTACCTGTCCTCCAATCTGTCCGTCCGTTTGACTGTCTGTCTTTATGCCTATCTGTCTGTTCTGTCTATCAATCCATTCAGCTGTCTTTCAGTTTGTGTCTCTATTTATTTATCTGTCTATGTCCATCTAATAATGTCTGCTGTCTACCTTTTGATCCATGGATCAGCTGATCCATCTCTCTATCTAATAATATCTGGACAGTCTACCTTTTGATCCATGGATAAGCTGATCTATCTGTCTCTCTAACTATCTATCTATCTATCTATCTATCTATCTATCTAATAATATCTGCCAGTCTACCTTTTGATCCATGGATAAGCTGATCTATCGATCTACCTATCTAACTAATAATATCTGCCAGTCTACCTTTTGATCCATGGATAAGCTGATCTATCTATCTAATAATATCTGCCAGTCTACCTTTTGATCCATGGATAAGCTGATCTATCTGTCTATCTATCTATCTAATATCTATTCCTACATCAATTTCCTATACCAGACTGAGCTCTTGGAACAGCAAGGACTTGTAATCTTTTCTTAGTTCAAACTACAGACAGATTAATCCCCGACGGTGGACGCTGAAACACATTAGGGATATTTCCCTAATGATAGCACTCTTTTGCTAGACATGAATTTTGTCAGCACTAAAGCTTGGCCATCAAGTAATAGCAGTCTGGCCAGCTATCCCTCACATGACTATTGATTTCTCGCTTAATTAAACCAATTATCGGCAACAAGTTGATTGATCATGGGATTGATTAGAACAATACTGCACAGACGAGGATATTGATTGAACATTCATGTTGGATTTGTCCTTCCCATATCTATCAGGTCTATCTAACTGTAAGGTGTTTTTTTTTATCTCTCACTCTTCAGTATTGACTTTTATACAATATTCAGTGTTGAAATATTTGTTCTTTTAATTTCCAATATTGAATTCTGTTATAATTATCTGCGTGATGTCTGCTTCAGGAACTGTTCCAGCCAGACACCCTAGGTCAATTTAACGTAGGATTGGTAGGATTTTGTTAGGCGGGTTCCTTACATCAAACTGACGTCGGTGCGATGTCGTAACCAGCGGATCTCTGTGGAACGTGGCCGTTCCTACGTGCAAACCTGACGCCGATCCTACGGTCGGATTTTGGTAAGGTTGCTGTGTGGGATTGTCTGTTTTTAATTTATTTGCCAATACTAAATATTTCAATACTAAATTTTCTAGCATCTTTAACATTTCAAATTATCTTCAAGACTGCGCTTTTTATATACTGACAAAAAAAAAAAAACGCACTTCTGAAATTAAATATTGTAACTTTATATATTATGGACGTATTTCTTAGAAATTTAGCACACTGAGAGGTAGGCCTACTTCATTTGTGTATATGATGCTAAACTTTGTAATCTAATAAATAAGAACGTTTGTGCATCCAGGCAATGGTTAAATTGGGGGTCAATAGCGTGTGTGCCCACCCACGAAATTTAAAGTATTGTTATTTATCTTAATATAATTAATCGATGACTACAAGAAGGCCTTTGATACTATGGTCTAGTTTTCAATAATCCAGGTATTAAAAATAAATTCATCCCTACCATTCCCCTCCCTCTCTCCCTCATCCCCCCCCCCTGCCAAAACCGCCGACCGGCGCTGCACTGTGGCGATGACGTGCCTGCTCCAGTTATAATTGGGCTGCAACGGCACAAAGGCAAATTTCCCAAATGGGATTAAAGAAGTATACATATACAAATACAAATTATGAAATCATTACTCTCTGGTGTCTGTATACGGGACATTTAATGCAGGAATAATGTGTGAGTGTTTGTGTATGTGTGTGTCTGTGTGTTTGGACGAGGTCCCACTGGCGTTGTGGTCAGACTCATCTAAAAAATGTCCTCTGACTGACCAGTTGAATAATTCAAGCTGGGGGAACAAACTCATCCCAGCAATCAAACTTCATTTCAAGCGAAAGTGCCACAAGCCTCCGTCCTTTTTGTCTGGGCGGTCGCCAGTTTTTAGGCCCTAACCTTGAAGCAGCTTCAGGGCCGCTGCTCCAGAAACCCAATGATTGGTCAAACTTAAAAACCTGGTCAGAGCAACCATTTCCAGTTAGTCTGACCACCTGGTCGGTAGAATCACCCCGCAAAAAGACGCTGACCATCCCAGCTAGTGTTTTTTTTTGTTGTTGTTTTTCTCCTTTACCACTGCATTATCAAATCTCACCACCACCCACTCCCCTCCCTCGCCACCTTGAAGGGCATTCCCAGCCAGTATCCTAAGGTCAGTCCGACCTAGATTTGTATAGAATTTCAGTAGGATTGGTAGGATTACCGTAGGGCGAGTTCCCTACGCCCAACGGACGTCGGCACAATGTTGTAATCAGCGTATCAACGTAGGAATGATCTAGTAATGACATCATTCCCATTGTGCAAATTTGAGGTTGGTTGCTGCGTGGGTTACATTATACTATTACACAAAATATTGTTTTCGTAGCTGGATCATTCCAGGATAATTTGCCACTGGTGTCAGAAAATTATGAAGATGGATGACCACAATAATTATTGTTTTCTCTTGCAAGGATTGGTGCAGAGGGAGGACGGAAAGGAGGCCAAGAGAAAGAAAGTATAATGCTTGCGTCAGAATTCTGGCACCGGTCTCCTCTCTGGGTGTAATCCATGTGAAAATAAAAAGTTCGGCAAACTGGAATATGGACGGTAATCGTCATAATGGGTAATTACTGGGGCCGTAAGCGATTTTGGCTAAGTGGGTTTTATGAAAAGAAAACTGCTGGTTGAACAGGCGACATAATAACGCTAAATTCACACTGACATAAACGGTGGGCTCGGGAATATCTATCTATCTAACTGTCTATCTATCTATCTATCTATGTATCTATCTGTCTATCTATCTATCTATGTATCTATCTATCTATCTATCTATCTATCTATCTATCTATCTATCTATCTGTCTGTCTGCCTGTCTGTCTGTTTATCTATCTATCTATCTATCTATCAATCTACCTTTCTATCTATCTAGCTATCTATCTATCTATCTGTCTGTCTATCTATCTGTCTATCTATCTATCTATCTATGTATCTATCTATCTATCTATCTATCTATCTATCTATCTGTCTGTTAGTCTATCCATTTATGTATCTAAGATTTCCTCGTCAGTCCTACCATCAAAATCACCCACCCATCCTTCCTTCCATGAACTAGCGGCCCAGCAATTTTATCTCGTGTAGACCGTGGCTCTTCATTTAATTATCCACCTGTCTCATAATTTAGCAATAAACTACAAAAACAAAATTTTTAAAAATGACATGAGCCCCAACATAACCTTAGCCAAAGTAAAATCGAGACTCCATTCAAAAAGAATAAATCAATTTATTTTATCTTTAGCCAGAAACTTTACGGCGAGAAAAAGTAGTGTAGAATTCACATGACGAATTCAGAAAATCGATTCAGACGAGCAAAACAAACAAACGAGTCCACTACACATCAAAACAAAACAAATAAAGCCAACTCACATTTTAACCTCTCTCACTTGCTGAACGGGGACTGGAGATACAAGGAGAATTAATAAGCTACAACATAGGCATCAAAAATAGCAAAGAAAAACGTTACCTGATACAGTTTGTCCGTAGCCATCCAGCCCAATTTAAGATAAAACTGGAAACACACTTGAAATAAGATCGCGGTGAGAAATATTAAATTTCATGAACTCAGCACCACTTTTTGGACGCAAAAGGAAACAAGAACTATGCATCCACTAGAGTACAGAGAGAAAAAAAAGCTTTAACAAAGAATTAAATATAATTAAATCGTGTATTATACACTATATTCAATTCAGATGTGAGCTAATCTTCTAACGCGGTTCTTTCATTAACAGATTAAAGGACAGCCTCGCTGTCTCACCAAAGGCTGCTCACGTATCACACTTTAATCTACTCTTTGCTGTCACAGGAAACTTGAGACTGAAAGAAAAAGAACAAAAGGATGTTGAAACACTCGAGCTGAAGAACTATTAGGGGGGAAAATCCACACAAAAGCCTTGGCGACCTTACAGCAGGATCTTTGTAGACTACGCTATCCAACCAGGCTGGGCAGAATCGGTTCGAGAGAGCCGGGGACTTCTCTAGCCAGTTTCCACATTTTTTGTTCTTTCCCATTCTGTGCGCGAGCTGGCACGTGCAGGAAGCGATTCGATGCCCGTGTATTGATTAGGCCTACCAAGAGGCGTACCCAAAACAAAATACCTCGCGCAAACTTCAATTACATGCCATAAATACAAACAGAATTCCTTCAATGAAAAAAACTCAGACTGTTTCCAAACACTCTAAGTAAAGGCGCATGCAATATCCAGAAGTTTGGCACCAAGAGAGATAGTAATTACGAGACACGCTATTGCGCTTGGGACTGGTGAGGGAAAAGAGGGTTAGTGAGGGATGTAGAAGGCCTCAAAGGAAGAAACGGGGTGGACGCGGAAAGAACAAAGGAAGGTGCAGGATTTAGAAAATGGCGAGTTTTATGGGCCTGAACGAGAGCAAAGAGCATACGAAATGTGAGTGAGTGAATGAGTGAGTGAGTGAGTGAGTGAGTGAATGTGTGAGTGAGTGAGTGAGTGAGTGAGTGAGTGAGTGAGTGAGTGAGTGAGTGAGTGAGTGAGTGAGTGAGTGAGTGAGTGAGTGGGTGAGTGAGTGAGTGAGTGAGTGAGTAAGTGAGTAAGTGAATAAGTGGGTAGGTGGGTGAGTGAGTGAGTGAGTGAAAAAATATAAGTGGGTGGGTGGGTGAGTGAGTGAGTGAGTGAGTGAGTGAATAAGTCGGTGAGTGAATGAGTGAGTGAGCGAGTGTGAGTGAGTGAGTGAGTGAGCGAGTGAGTGAGTGGATGATTGAATGAGTGAGTCAATTAGTGAATGAGTGAGTGTGAGAGAGTGAGTGAGTGTGTGAGTGAATAATTGGTAGAGTGACTGAGTGAGCGAATGTAAGTGAGTGAGTGAGTGAATAAGTGGGTGAGTGAATGCGTAAATGAGTGAGCGATCGTGCCAGTCAATGTGTGCGAAATGAGTGAGCAAAAAAAGGAGACGGAATAGCACGAAATCCACACCCACAAGCCTGTGACAGACAGACAGACAAACTCGTCTATATATCCAGACGGAAACATAACCAGTCAAATTGTTATCGATTTTGTTGTCTCAGACAGTTTCAAATGTCTACCATAACTTGTCTGCGCGCCTGCACCAGTTGCATTATCTTGCCCGACACTGTTTCATATTTCACTCCCAGCTGAGATCATGTAGTTAAAAAAAAAGGACACAACACAACATTATAAATTATTCAGACCGCGGAACGGTTTTGTTATTACACTGAAATTCTACCTTTTGACTTCCACTCCAACCCAATGATAGCCTATATTACATTTCTGTTCATCAAGTGTCTGCGGGCGAAAGCGACCACGAGTGTGTCATCACTTTAGCATTCATTCTTATAGTTTGCAGCCATTGGTGCATAATTGTCGATGTGTTCCAAAATGGATCAGTAAATTTGTGACAAATTTCTACAATACACTGAGGTTTCCATAACGAATATTACATTACATGAGAATAATGAATGAGAGAATAAGGAAATGTTCTTCCATAATTTTTGCTTCTTCCATTTCTCAGAAAAATGTATTGAACCTCTAAGAGAAGAGTGTCAGCCAAAACAATAATATCCCAGGGTTCAACAAAAGACAGCGAGGCCCCTAATGGAATGTCATCGGCGTGTGTCCCATACACTACCAGTCCAGACCACAAAGGAAATGAGGCAAAAGAAAAAAACAACCTCGGGAGCACAAGACCACTGGAGATCTTCAGGGGGAGCGAACCTCCCCGTTCAGCCCAAAAAGTGTTTCGGCCCTTGACTACCTTTTGCTGTAGGAACGTGACAGTAGTCAGTAGCTTCGATGGAAATTCACTTCTAAAGGGGCATACTGTTTGCATTGTCTACGACGACAGCGCTTAGACTGGAAACAGATTGGCCTTTATCATCAGACTCCGCATAATTTTCCTCCCGTCCGTACTTGTATAACGCCATAAATAAGAACTGAGAGTGCAGTCGAATGTAAATTAGACACAATGTCTGTTTTTTGGTTTGTGCCTTTGGAGATTTCCTGTTTCGACTCTTGAAAGGAAACATTGGCTGTGCGATGCATTAGCGTTTTCTGCCTGAAGCTCTTGGGTGCAAAAAACGGGAGTCAGGACAGCTGAACGCACTGGACGAGGAAATAGGATACAGCAGACTTAATGTGACAATAAACACTGAAAACAAAAACTATGGAAAACCGCTGTAAGTTTGTTTCTTTTGTTTTGTTTTGGTTATTTTTCGAAATCTTAAAATCCATTTCTTTCATTCTTGTGGCTGGGGCTTAGCCTGACCGGCTGCAGAATTACTTTGCTCATCAGCCTGTTCAGTAATATATAATTTCCCGGCGAAAGAGACCCTGTTCAAGTCACATGTTATTCCCGATTTCTAGAGACAATGTAAAAAACGTTTACAGTCTTAAATCCAATTCATTGTATGCTCTCATTCCAATTTTCTGCTTATTTTATCAATGTGGTTCAAGAGAAAACACCGCCATCAGCACAAACAATGAACAATGAAACAAACAAGCTTGAATAGAAATACAGAAATAGGACCAATTTTACAGAAATAACACCAGAACAAATAATGCTGCATACAAAAAAGCGATTTGAGTATTTACTCAGCGCAGAAATGCTGGCACGCCTTGTGTTCTCCGCTGTTGGATTGTCATTTATGTCAATAGCGTTATGAAAGTCGAAAGAAGGAAAATAATAAACATCGCAAGTGAAGACAAAAGGGCCAGACCCCCAAAACAGCAGGTAGCCACACTATGCTTACAATACAGCGTCTCCTAATTCATCTCCATTTTAAGCTGATTGTGATGTTGATTTCTTGAGTTTTTTAATCGTATCCAAACTCATTGAAGGTACACTCTCATTTGTAAACATTGCAATGTTAACAGTTAATTGACCTGGTGTGCAGAGAGCCTTGTCCTTTGAAACAGAAACAAATTGTTGTGTACATTTGTGTAAAAGGATAAGCATACATCTTCTTTTTTAAATTCATTCATTACCACCGGAAGTTCTATGTCGGTGCCAAAGCATTCTCAGAATATATCATTTTGGTGAGGCTATCGAAAAGTCACTAATACGCTGCAGATATACGACCGTTTATCGAGAAACTGTAAGAATCCGATTAACATAACAACGAAACGATGATATCGTCTACTTATCAATGATCAGCACAGCCAGGACAAACCGTATCATCAATATGCAGATGATTGCCATTGAATAATTTAAATTAATGGCAATAACAAATTACTTACAGATATCAACATACAGCTCTATGCCTGTCATCCCCCTTGTCCCACCCATGCAAGAGCCCGCATGTCCCAAGCACTAGCACATCATTTAACTAAGGTACCTCATTTTAAAAATCTAATATCTCTTGATAATATCGTTTCGTCTCCAAGAGCTCTGGTAGTTCCAAGTTCCTTCAGGGTGGTTCTCATTTCAACGTAAAAGTAAAATTTCCAACGGAATCATTTGTTGGTCGAGCGAGGATACTCCCTGCGGTCCCCATTCATTTTGTTCCATTGAACAGCTGATGTAATCAAGTTGACGGCAAAAACAGGAGAACACAGACATAATGTTCAAATCTGCGTTTAACCAGCTTGTGTACACCATTTTGCTTCCCACAGAGGCGAACGACGCTTGCGTCAGCTTTCAGTAAAACTTGTCCACACGATAACATCTCTCCCAGTTTAGTGCGCCATGACATGGCCTCCAGAAAAAGGCCCTGAGCAACAATTCTGTTGTTTTTTTGCTCTTGTTTAACATGAAAATGGTTCAAGCGTCTGACCTCCTGTGTTCTCTCTTTTATCATGTTAAACCCGTATTTCCCGTTCAATTGTGGAGATCTCTGTGTATCACGATATTTTACATAGAATGCTTCTTTCGTTTCTTCATATCCTGATTCAATTTACAAGCCTGCATTTGATTACATTAATTTCATAAAGAAACCAGCGCCAATTCACCAAGTTTTACTCGAGGGCTGAAATCTTCCCAAAATAAACATTTCCCCTGTATGCAATAAACATGACACAACACATGTGGTTTATTAATGATCGCCCTTGGGCCCCACAAAGAATAAGGTATTCGTTCTCCTAATTGGTTCCTGGTTCTGAAACTAAACTGGCCGGTCTAAAACATTAGACAATGTTGAAATAATGCAAACGGTTATTTGGCAAAGTCCCACCTTAGAAATAACAACAACAACAATAACAGCAAAATCCAACGAATTCAAAAAGAAAAATAATCAATAATAAAAGAAAATTTAACTGTCGTCGATTTCAGTTGTAGGGATTTTCCTCAGGCTGAAAAAAAAAAGTTAAAAACCATGGGACTGAAAAAAAAAGATTAATGGAGACTACATGACTGCGCTAGATGCAGTCCCAAACTGCTTCTTTGCGAGCGTGAATATGTTTATTTTATTGGTTTTTTTAATTAGAGATTTTAGACAGCATGTGGTCTAAGGTAACTTTCGCAATACAGACCGTCTCCTTTTGAAGGTAAATTATAACAGCAAACTATTGCCTTATGGTCCGTGGACCCTGAAGCTTAAAATGTCCTATCTCCGGATAACATCATTTCGTATGAGGATGAATGAGGAGAAAAACGTATGACGAATGGGCTGAAAATGACAAATATAATAACACGCGTACTAACAACCTGTCTCATCGTCCACCAGGGAGGCATCAATCTTTCTTTCATCATGTCGTTTTCCCGGCAATCACTTTCCCGTGGATGGTGAAAATACAACCAATATAGGAATGACTGTGGCCACTAATGAGATATTGAGCCCTCAATAGCACCTGTATGGAATCTGTCTCAGGCTTCATAATGAAACCCAGATGAATGTATTATAATTCCTTTGTGGTGACAGCGTGAAGGCATGTCTGTGTTTGCCGGGCTTTATGCTGCAGTTTACAAACCGAACAATCCAGTTGAGCTGAGTATTAGCATCACAAAACCTGTTGTTAACTTGAAACTGTCCCTAACGTGGACACTACGACAATCCAGTATCTGAAAGCAGCGTAATGCATAGGTCTAAATCATCTATTAACAATATAGTGAAAGGGGAGCAGGGAATGGAGAGAGCGAGAGAGTGAGAGAGAAAGACTGATAAACAGATCAAAGGATGAATGGATTGGGAGACGGGCGGTCTGATATATAGATAAGCAGGCAGACAGAGAGACAAACAAACAGACAGGCAGACAAATAGATAGATAGATAGACAGACAGATAGATAGATAGATAGACAGACAGACAGACAGACAGACAGACGGACGGATAGATAGATAGAAAGATAGATAGATAGATAGATAGATAGATAGATAGATAGATAGATAGATAGATAGATAGATAGATAGATAGATAGATAGATAGATAGACAGATAGATAGATAGGTACTAAAGGGAATGTGAACGACTATGGACGACACTGTATATAGATTATGTGAAAGTATAATTCAACAAGCTCCAATTCAGCGTTAGGTTCCGATAACCCGAGTTGATTGCCTGTTGAATAATCCAGCGACCACGGCCCCGTTAAGTCAGGTGTGAGTCACCCTGACCTTCATAATTGTCAGACTGACGCCAGACTGGCCTACGATTGGGCCCAACCAGAGTCCATGCCCTAATCTTGGCCAGGCTCGCACGGCTGATTCAACTGGGGGGCGGGGGCGCGATGAAGCAGGGTACTTTAGCCTGGTCCGACCCGATCTGTTTGGTTCAATAAGCCCCCCCCCCCCCGCCTCCCCTTTCCCCCACCCGGGGTGCCCATTGGCCTTGCTATTAACTGCAAACTCATAAACTTGCAAATGATCCATGCATACAAAAAAAATATGGATGGGTCGTGGAGAAATTTCAGTGATATTCAAAGACACTTTAAGACGCAAATGTCAGAAAATGTTAGGCCAGATTTTCTCTCTGCATTTCTAGCTTTCATTTTTATTCTGGTGTCAGCTTTCCATAATAATGAAATAAATCTTTATTTGAGAAGACGAAGCGGGTTAAAGTCAAAGAGATGAATAAAGTGTTTTTACTGTTATTGTTTTTAATTTGAGAGAAAATAAGGGAGAGAGAGAGATTGGGAATTAATTTGGGTATTATTGCCCCTTTTATATGTAATTTAACCCTATGACTACTGACTACGTGAAGGCTGAGTTTTCTGAAATCCTGCTCATATATCGAGGGTTATCAACCAGAATGTGTTATGTCCAATTTTATTCATTGCTCTTAAATGTCTATAGATATCTAAGACATAATGTGTGTGACTTTATTTCCTAAACCCAATAAAACTGTTCATGCGACGATGTTGAAGTTATTGCAGTTATTTGAATTTTCATTAGATTTACAAATTTCAAGCTCGTTTTTCTCAATTTCACAATTTTGGACATAAAACATTCTGCTTCGCAACCCTCGGTATACCTTCAGTTATTTCAGGTACATTCAATAGTAATATACATGAACCTAATTTATGATATTCATTTGTAATTCGGCGTTACTAATGGATTATTAAACCTTACAACTGGTGGAGTTATAAAGAGGTCACAACGTCTCTGCGTTGGTTTTGAAAGCACTAAGGGCATTTATGAGGGCTGTTTCTTTCCTGGCCGTGAGATAATTATATATGATGGTCTTCAAATTAGGTATAATCAATTACCCAGTCCATCATTACTCTTGGCTTCCTTAATCATAGATTATTTCGTTGCAGGGTTGTACGCGCAAACGGGTATTGTAGAGGAGTTTTTGTAGAAACGGCCATACTTGAAGGGTTGTAGTTTTAATCCCAAGAGGTCATTTTAGTCTGGTATATAAATCGTCACTGACAGCGCGTTCTGCTCTTGAAATCAATTGGCATGACGTAAGTTTCCATTTCCGTGGAATCGAAAACCTATCCCTATCCACAACCCTAGAAACGTGTGAGCGACCCAGTAAAACATTCCACAGAATGTAAAAATCTCTTCAGATTTGTCCCACATCCCATCGCAACTATAATACTGATCGACTGTATGGGAATTAACGTCAGCAAATGGAAAAATACACTCAACATTGTAAGTTTCTTCATTTGTATTATCATTTCAATACATGTCGGTGCGTTTATGCTTAGTCGTTGCCAGCTCGGGGAATATACAGATGTGAGATTTAAAGTTGAGTTTTGATCACCAGTACGGAAATGTCACAATTCTCCTCGAAGCAATTGCGTCTTTTTGTTTTTTTCCTGATCAAAATGGCGGAACTCTTTCTCTTGTTCAACTCAGTTGTGGCTCAAAGTCCGCCAAAGTATTAAAAATATAGCGAAATTGAAGACCTTTTAAAATACGCCCACGTACGTCTTTACGGCTTTCTGTGCGTAATATGATATTAATTTCTCTAGAATTTAAGGCTAAGCGGTTAAAAAGCCTTTCATGGAGCTCATTGGAGGTTTACTTCCTTTATAATATGATGTTTATTAAGTTATGCTTGTGTTAATTAATTAGAGTTTATTTATGTGTTTATTTAGATCTCCTTATGCTTGCATTTAGGAATTAAGATTTGTTTACTTTCCCCGTTGTTTAGATCATGTTTTTCCTTAACCCTCTAACAATTGCAGGATTACTGCATGATGCACGGATCCTTCAACGTCAAGTAATGTCGACCAAAATGACTTAATCCTTCGCTCACGAAGGGTATTTTAAGGCCCTCTAGCCAATAGACGCTGCTAGAGAAAATTATCTGGCCGCCAATGTTTCTTATAAGATTATTTTGATACTGATACCATGTTAAAACTCAAAAGGATTTAATAAGATTTACTTCTTTCAAAGAGTTAATCGTACAAATTATATTGTATTAAATCACAGCTCAGTAAACAGAGGGTTAAAATGCCAATCTTCTTAGGAATGTCCCTGTGTCTTACTCCAGTCCACTATAACAATGAACGCACGTAATTTGATCAATTTAGGAAACCAGAAAACAGCAAACAGTTACTGTGGAAGAGAATAAAATATGGTATATTCTCAAAATGTCAACCATCAGTTCAAGATAGCTCTTTCCTCCGTTATTTACGTGAACAGGGCGAATATCTGTAATTCTACATGATGACCAGCATGACTGGAGGACTTGGCGTTCGAAGACATTTTCTTGGGAAATTGATGCAGCCGTGGCATGCAAGGCCGCATTAAAGTTGTCCTACGCGGACTACAGTCATGGCATGTTCGCATACAAGGCGGAAAATGATGTCTGGATCTGACCTTTTGCTTGGTGTCTTCACTCGTGAAATGGCAAGTTTTTGCAGTGCTTGATGCCTGGTCTTTTTGTTTGCTTTGTTAACATGTTGCATTTGCTGTAACTGTTCTGTTGTTGTTGGTGTTGTTGTTGGTGTTGTTGTTGGTGTTGTTGTTGGTGTTGTTGTTCTGTTGTTGTTGGTGTTGTTGTTGGTGTTGTTGTTCTGTTGTTGTTGGTGTTGTTGTTGGTGTTGTTTTCTGGCATTTTTTTGGGGGGGAAAATTTTAGGACTGAAATATCATGATATTATGTCGTGAACTGGAAATAAAACACTTATAAGGTACCAGGATATATTTCGAAATTTCACAAAATTTATGACGTCTACATAAAGGCCGTAAAGATAAATTAGGCCTGTTTTATGCATGGAAAAGGGGGCGGGGCGGTTGTTTGTTTGTTTTGTTTTGGGGAGGGGGGGGGGAGGTTGTTTATTAGTTTACATGTTTCTCCTCTGAAGAAAAAAAAAAGACATAATGACGCGAACTGAAATAAAATATTCTTTAAACTAACTAGTTACATATCGAAACTTCACAGGGATTCTAGCGTCATGAACAATACAAAATATGATTTATACACGTAATTAGGGACTTGTTTGGCTTTCAGTGAGTTTTGTTCTGGGATGATTTTTTTTCTGAAAAGATTGAGATATTCTTCTTCTTCTTTTGTTCACCAATCTAAATCTGCAGATTTGTTCTTTTAAGAAAATCTACGGTTTTCTGCAGTTCTGGCACAGCACCATAGAGTTTGATATTCAGGTCGGTGGGTTTGGGCCAATACGTTTCTCGCAGTGCTGAGAAGAGTGTGCAGTTCTGCAATATAATATGCTCTGTGTTTTGAGGAGACTGGCTACACTCACATATGGCAGATGTTCCTATTTTAAACTTGACATGAACTGCAGGAAATAAAACAGCCTTTAAGCCCTTAACCATATTTTGGACTGGCGTCCTTTCAGAAAAAAATAAAGTCTGTAATTTCCTAAAACAGACAGAAGTAAGTGACCTGGATAGAGTCAATAACATACTTTTTTTTTTTCTCATTTATTCCTCTTTTTTGTTCCTCTATTTTATTCTTTCTTCCTTGTTTTTTAGAGTATGACATTACAAGATTCTAAATGAGACTTCCGATATGGGTCGGAACGCCCTCTATCCTTCATGCCCAGAGGCCCTATGTTCCGTTCTGGAAGTCCCCATTTGAGGGAAACCCATGCCTGGAAAAATCCCAGCGGGCATAGAAACAAGAACTTTGGAATATAATTTAGTTTGTAGCTCAAAATTGGACTTCAGTGAGTCTCAGTTTGATCGTGATAATGATTGCCAGTTCAGTCCAGGGAAGAACGACCAAGGCGAACTTCATGGCTTGAGAATATTTCGATGTTTTTCCCCACACTCAATAACTTAAACGATCGATAAACCAACCAACCAACAAAAAAATTGAAACTACTGAGAGACAAAGAGTAGATGAGATCTTCAGAGGAAGGGTACGTACCCTCATCAAAGATGTGATTCGGATCATATTGTTATAACAAATGAAATATCGGATTTTTGCTAAATTTGTGCTCTCTATACGAAATTCTGTCTGCCAACAGATGGATGAAGTATGAAATGTGTAGACAAAGTAGCCGCTATGCATAGTTCGTGGTATCCTGGGAAAGCCAGTAATTCTATAGGAGCTAAGTGTTTCCCATGACGTGTATGTTTCAAACCTATACAATTTCCTGGTTACTACAAAGGACCAGAAGTTGGAATCTAGTTCAAAGGAAATAATCTCTTACATGGCCTGGAACTCAGGGTAGGAGAGGGAAACTGCTACTAAATCTTTCATTGAATGCAAGTGTCAAATATTGCTGAGTCTCAGCGTGGCGCGATTGTGAAGTCACATGGAAGAGGAAGTTATACTCACACATGAAGAGGACAAGTGGCCAACTAGCAGAGTGTTTTCTCGTATACTGGTCATTTTAAACTTGAACAAACTTCCTGGGGTTCATGTAAATTGTGGGTGGAGGAGAGAGGATAAAAATAATGAAAGAATGAAAATTGATTTAAAAAACCAGTACACTGTACTGATTCTCGGATGAAAGAAGTTGTGTTCCATATCGCCAGAGATAGGAAAGAGTAGAAACTATTTGGCTGGTGGATGGATGGATGGATGGATGGATGGATGGATGGATTAATGGATGGATGGATGGATGGTTGGATGATGAATCCCTTGGATGGGCGGATGGGTGGATCATGGATGGGTGGATGGATGGATGGATGGATGGATGGATGGATGGATGGATGGATGGGTGGATGGATGGATGGATGGATGGATGGTTGGATGATGAATCCCTTGGATGGGCGGATGGGTGGATCATGGATGGGTGGGTGGGTGGATGGGTGGATGGATGGATGGATGGATGGGTGGATGGATGGATGGATGGTTGGATGATGAATCCCTTGGATGAGTGGATGGGTGGATTATAGATGGATGGATGGATGGATCATGGATGGGTGGATGGATGGATGGATGGGTGATTGTACAGGCGTTTGTATTTGGGGATTATGCGTATTACCCCTGGGAAAACACTACGCATTCTGAAGAACGATGTATTGAGATAGTAGAATTGAAAACGAAAGGAGCCAAGAACCGGGGAAAGAGAGAGGAGTGAAGACAGCGGGAAGAGAGTGGGGGGGGGGGGTGGAGAACGAGAGAGAGAAAAAGTAAATAAAGGAAAGGTGATATATATATATCTAGGGCAACTATAAAGAAAATGGATGTAAGACATCAAAAGAGGCTGAAATAATTGAAAGGGGCAATAATTGTGGGAGATGGGTGTTAAATAGAGCAAACCCACCTAGATAAGAGACAACTGTTCTCGGCAAATGAGGAGGGTCGTACCCGTTTCTTAATGGCTGTCTAAAGAAATAAAGGAGGAGAGAAATGAAGAAGAAAATGGGTTGAAGGCGCATGGATGGCGCCTTGCAATGCTGGGGATTCGTTCGTTCAGCAAGATAGAGGAAGAAGGACATTGGCGTCTTTCCTGTATAGATCCATGACAACGGCAGTACAAGAGAGAAAATTGGGAAAGAGAGGGTAATGATTACAATAGTGAGCAATGGTGTCTTTGGTAATACGCGGTGAAACCAATTCCACCGGCTATTTTCTGATAACTAATATTCTCAATAATAGTCATATGACCGTCCAAAATAGAGCTACCATTGTTTATGTCACACTGGAGAATGTCTCAGAAACGTAGGTTTTGTTGTTTCTGGTTTTGTTTGTTTATTGTATCAGTTGTTTTTTGGGTTATATAGCCAAAATACTCAGAATCATTATTTTTGGGATACTGTACATGCTGTATAGTGACTAAGAATGAAACACAAAACATGGTGTGACTGTACTGATCATGGCATGGTACGGTGTTTGGTCATAGCACGGTAGCGCAGGACAGGAATATTCAATCCCGAAATCCATTTTCCGGGCAGACAGTCAGATGGACGAGCGAGGGGTGGGGGAGGGAGCCGGAGACACACACAGAGAGAGGCAGAGAGGTGGAGAGAGAGAGAGAGAGAGAGATGGGGAGAGAGAAAGAGAGAACGAGTAATACTCCCAGTCCGGTCACCAGAGTGAACACCGGAGGTCATGAGGCTTTCACATGGAAACACGCTGAACCATAAAAAGAAAATCAACGAACAGAAAGAATGAAAACAAAAACAGTACAAAAATAGAGGGGAGGGTGAAGAGCCCAATCTCCTGGGCAACAGCTGAAAACTTTGGAGGAGAAAAAAAGAACAAACTAAGGTGAGGTCGAGTGTAGGAGATTGAGAGAGCGTGTGTGAATGTGGCCGACTGTCATCGTAGACGTGTTGCAGTCCTCTTGAGAAGATGAAAATTGAATAAACCCTTCCGGCCGCAACTTGCTAGCCTGGATGATTTCAATACCAAACACGATACGGAACCTGATAAAGGCAGCTAATATCAGTATACATAGGTTTCTACAAAAAGACACCCCTCCCACCCCCACCCCCACCCCTCCCCCCCCCCCCAACCCCACCCACCTCTCCAAAACGGCCTTTATAACATGGTCCCCGAAATACAGAAACATTTTTTAAACAAAAAGTCTACATCAGTAATCATGAAGTACAAATAGTATCAGCCGGAGAGGAAAATGGGTTGAGAAGAACGGAACAAATTGGCTGGTGACCTACAAATGAGGAAGGGCTGGGGTCTGTGGTCAGGACAGCTCCAAACTAGAATGAACAGACCATCCCTAGTCTTTTATTCGAAATAGATCTCTTATTTTCATGAGCTCTCTTACGAACGAATGCCTTTCATATGATAGGCATACTATCTTCTGTGGATATTGTTGCTTCCGTCATAACAGTTAAGGATCATTACTGCCAGTATTAGTTGTTTTTCAAAGATGTACGCTTAGGATTAGGATTATGGTCAGGATTAGATCTAGTAAATTGGCCACGAAAACCTTTTCGCTAACGACATGACCAATTTTTTCTTGTAAATGAACCACAAGTGGGTAACGAATGAACATCCTACTGTCAGTACTTTGGTTACATGACCCAAATTGTCTGTTTCTTTTGTTTGTGTCTTTTTTTTTCTTTTTTAGACCACCTTTCAGTTATAAGAATGCACTGGACCAGCAATGTCAGGGAATGTAGTAAATATGAAGGCATGTAGATGCTTCCCTTCATCACGCCTCCTCCCCCCCCCCTCCCCCCCCCCAACCCCCACCTCAACCACTGTTCCCTTCTGTTGACTCCC
This sequence comes from Onchidella celtica, assembly GCA_963931925.1. Taxonomy (NCBI): domain Eukaryota; kingdom Metazoa; phylum Mollusca; class Gastropoda; order Systellommatophora; family Onchidiidae; genus Onchidella; species Onchidella celtica. The sequence continues at coordinate 109,566,704 of OZ007567.1, read as the reverse complement.
TGGAAAAGATCCTGCAATTATGAAGTCTGATAATTATGTGACTCTGAAGTCTGTAGTCCTCTTAGTGCTTAGAAATGAATAGCGTTTTAGTGTTCCTAATGTGGGAGGAGCCTCGTTTGACCGAAGTCGCCATAAAATAAATCTCTCTCTCTCTCTCTCTCTCTCTCCCTCTCTCTCTCTCTCTCTCTCTCTCTCTCTCTCTGAGGTTGATCTTATGAAATTTCCGATAACATATCGATACTTCCTATATCGGTGCAATTCTCGCCCGGCAGCTGTCCGAGTGCTTCGAGTCCGCCCACTCTCCTGACAAGCTTGACAAGAGACAGCAGAGCTGCTGTGGTAGACGGCTTGTCCATTTATTGGCGGCAACAGAGTGAAAATTGAAGCTATACCTCCCTTATTATGACAGACCGTCCGATTAGGTGGGTGAGCGCCTTTAAACATGGAGAGATCGCCTTTGTGTGAGCCAAGAAAATTACCATTGACGATACACGTAGAGGCTTACGTTGATCGATGACTGTCGTACTTGGAGGTGACTTGAAGGTAACCCGAGGCACAGAATACCGAGACGGTTCAATTCGCCAAATTCCGTCCATCGACTTGCGCGCGTATCATCCATGTCAACAATGCAACTATTCGCACCACACCCCATCATAACTGAACGAAAAAGACTAGTACCACAGAGCTCTGTAAGTAGTACTCACCGTGTTTGTAGGTGCGCAAAGATCTGGACATACAGTGACAGAAGGAATGGGCCGTCTCGGTGTTCTGTGTCTCGGAGGTAACTATTCGCCGCAACTAAAATTAGTCTGTGCACCCACAGGCAATAATTATCCCCTAGAGTTGCACCTAGCGATTTCCATCATTTAAGAAAAAATTGACGCCTTGACTAGTCGATGTAAGATGTTCCTTTATAGTTCTTTCCTTCTTCTTCTTCTTCTTTCGTTCACCAATCTAAATCTGCAGATTTGTTCTTTTAAGAAAATCTACGGGTTTCTGCAGTTCTGGCAGAGCACCATAGAGTTTGATATTCAGGTCGGTGGGTTGGGGCCAATACGTTTCTCGTAGTGCTGAGAAGAGTGTGCAGTTCTGCAATATATGCTCTGTGTTTTGAGGAGACTAGCTACACTCACATATGGTAGATGTTCCTATTTTAAACTTGGTGAACATATGGTGGTGGAGACTATTGTGACCAGTTCTTTTAAGAAACATTCAAAAAGCTTATTAAAATTTCTACTGTATTTAATTTATAATATCAATTCATTATAGCACGCACCTGCCTTCATCGTAGCTGGATATCTTTCTTAATTATGATTCCTAATGATTCCCTCAGTAAATGTTAACAACTGAAAACTGTCTGGTAATGTGTCATAGGGGTAGTACAACTGCAACATTTAGTTGTGCAAATACGAAGGAGAAAATTTAATCCTAAACAGATGTTTTTTTTAAATTCTAAATAAAATAAAACATTCAAAGAAGATTCTCCTCATGAATGTTGAGAGATTTTTGCATTCCTTGAGTTAAAGAGCATGATTTTGAAATAGGGTCAGATTCTCATTTTCTGTCTGAAGGGATTAAAGAGCCATTTGCGCAATAAAGATCAAAACAAGTAGCATAACATGGTAAAGACAAGCAGTTCGTCATTTTATCCGTGTCCCAAACGGGATTGTCCCGTATATTCAACAGTTCCATTTATACATATACCTGCTATATGGGACAGACCAAGTATTTCCAGCATTAGCACTACTGGATCACAAAAGGCGAGAAGAGGGACCCTGCTAGACTAGGCCTTGCTACATCACAGTAATCACATCAATGGTCTTTCTCCAGGCGGCCGATGGCCAGAGCTTTCAACAGCCTTTCGTGACAGAAGTCAATGATGGAAGAATGTTTGAACACAGGGCCGCGTGCAGCAACTTAATTTCGGGATCCATTTTAACAACGACGCTCTGTAAGACACGAGCAGCAGATTAGCCATATGTGATTATATATGTGGTCAAGTAGCCAAAAATTCAGTATTCACAACAGCAATTTTTATTACCAAATTGTGGTAATCTCCGAAACAAAAAATATTTTGGCCATGTCGCCAACGAAAAGGCTGTTGTGGCCAATTAGTTGTACCTAATCTTTACCCTAACCCTGAATTCTCCAAAATATTCACAATGGGCAAAACCCTATTTGGCCACGTAGCACAAAGAGTCATTAGCATATTTCATACAGACAGAAGAAGTTTCGTTTTTCTCAGAAGACCACAATGTGAATTAACATTTTCTTGGTCTATATTTGGTATTTTTAAATTATTTCATGCAGAAAGAACTAATCATTTTCGTTCTTTTATTCAATAGCGTTGTGAGTGAATAAATTTCATGAATTCTCAGAGGCTTTGATTTTTAAAGAAAATAGAAATGGACGTGGGTGAGCAGGCCAAGAAACAAATGTTTACTGTCTTTTCTGCATTTACAGGATGTTCATACCTCTCGGTAGAATGACTTAGTTGAAGGAATAAGAATGAGAAACAAGACTGATGAGAAATAATGAAAGAAATTGTCAAGAAACTGTCTCTGAGAGTAATGTGATCACAACAGCCTTCTGGAACACCGTGTAAGGACTTGACGTGTTGTATCAGTGTCTTTTTATTGGTTTTCTCGCTTATTTTTTTTTCAGGCTGTATCCTGCAAACAAATCCAGACTCTGGCGGCTCCAGAGTGTCTGTTTTCATTAATGAATAAAACCTGCAGAGCATCTGCTGACGTTCATGAATATTTTCCAATTCGGAGTAGCGTGGAAGATAAGGCACAGTCATTGTTCCCGGCACAGAGGAGGATTGTTAGACCGGTAATGTTTTGCCAAAAGGTATACAGGATGGTGTATATTTATTCTGCCCATGCAGAAGTTTACAAGAACCAACCATTTCATTGCTTTGCACGGCAGTTACTTTGGGTGCAACATTTTGTTTTCATGTGTTGAACATTATAAAAATGTATTACAATTACTTACTGTAAATAGAAGCAACTGATGGAAACTTGATGCCAAGTATCGCCTTTGAATGTTATAAAGTTTAATTTTAAAATGTGTTGCGAATAACGTACTTTCTGAGGGAACATCCAACATTTGATGCCAGATACCGCCCTGGTCGGTGTGAAATTCTGTTAACTGAAAAGTGTTTCGTGGACCGTCGTATCTCAAGGTAAAAGTAACCCATGAAACGCTACCCGCCGCTAACTTCCTTCAGACAGTACTAGCTGCCATTCTTACAGCTGGTTATTGAACATTTTAAAATTGTTCTATTTATACAGATATTGCAGCTGCTACAGCACTTGGTAATATCAAAGGATGCTATTTGTTGTTATTACATCCCTCTTTAATCACAGCAAAGATTCTAGTAGCTTTGATCACAGTCTGAGCAAGGGTTGTCTGTTTTGTAGGCATTGTGCCTGTTAACCCTTTGAAGCCTATCAAGAAGTCAAGGATTTCTACCTTTGACTGATGGAACAAAAATGTCTTGTTTAGAAAACTTACAAAAATACATCCCAAATGCCTGTAAGAAATGTCTAAATTCAATAACCAATTAATTAATTATTTGTCAATGTCCTCGCGATAAAAAAAAAACAAACTCGGAGGCTTCGTTAATCAAGAAACAGCAAGTAATTTATAACACTGACATTTGCTTTGCTCATAGCCCCTTAATGGACAGCCCCTTCCCCGGGCCCTACGTCACCCAACCCTAACTCTTCTACAAAACCAGAAAATTACGCTTGAGGGCACAAATCACGCCCACTGACTCACCCAGGTTCTCGCGCACTGCTTGACACACTTACTGCACTGCACAAGCAAACATACATACACCAACGGGCGTGTGCCTTGAGCATGCAATGCCCGACTCAAGCGTTTGGAATGCCGTCGAGCGATGCCAGATTCCATTCATCCTGTTGGTGTTTATTTTGAAACACTGCTGCCTCCCACGGAGACATAAGAAAAATCACACACAACACTATGAATTTTGCCTGAAACTCTCCTGTGGCAAGTTGTTTCTTTCTTTTGAATGAGCTGAATCAGTATCGATTTGCTCGAAAACTGTCTGTTGCATTTATTTGAAATTTTGCATAAGTTCACATTAAACCGTACTAATCGGATTGTTTTGTTTTTTTTTAGACTGGCCTTATTTGAGTTTTGTGTTTTTTGCCATTTGTAATTAATAATAATAATTAGACCAAAATATCAAAAAGACATTTCCACGACACTAAACTGAGTGGGTTAAAAAAAAAACAACAACACCATCGATCCATTGGGTAAAAGTAAGATAAGCTTAAGAAATTGTAGCAACCATTGGAGGCCATGGAATGTCCCTGACCTTCTGGAATCGCAAGCAAAATTTTATGAAAAACAATACGGCAGTGTTTTATCCAGTCCCGTTGTGTGTTAAGTAGGAGTAAGGCTGAGATGCGACTCAAATTGTTAACAATCAGTTGCTGCCTGAATTTTCGAATTACTGAAGGGCATCGTTCTGAGGTTGCACATAAGTGGTCGAACGTATGAGAGCGAATGCATGAGTGTAGGCGTTATTAGTGTGAATGTTAATCTCTTCTTCTGGCTTCTTTCTTTTCTGTCTAAGTCGGGGTTTTTCAGCCTTTATTGCTTTGTGACTCCTTTCAAAGTTATGGATATCTGACACTCTCCTCCAAAGTGCTCTCTCTCTCTCTCTCTCTCTCTCTCTCTCTTTTATCTCTCCCTTTCTCACTCTGTCCCTCTCCCTGTCTCTCTCACTCGTTCCTTCTCTTTTTTTTTTCTCACTGTCTCTCTTACCCCCTCTCTCTCTCTCTCTCTCTCTCTCTCTTTCTCATTCTTTCCCCTCCTCTTTCTCTCTCTTATTCTCCCTCTTTCTTTCTTTTTCTCTCTCTCTGTCATTCTCTTTCTCTCTCTTTCCCTATTGTCTCTCTCCTTCTCTCCTCTCTCTCTCTCTTTCTCACACACACACACACAGAAAGACAATCACATACATGTGCGTGCAAAACAAGCACAGGCGAATATCAACACATTTGAACCCCAACCCGCTTAAAAGATTATATTATTAATTGTCATAGTTCATTGTCTCTCCCCTCCCCCTCCCCTCATCTTCCGGCTATGCCTCCTCTAACCCACGAGTTGAAAACCTCGGGAGTGAGTAAAATATATGTCTTCGGTGCGCTTTTCTTGGAGTAGGAGTCAGGGACCAACCTGCCAGACATCGGAATGCGAACGAAAGAATTTCAGAAAAACGTGAACGGTGTGAACCAATATGTACTCGCTCTCTTGGATGCTTTCCACACTCTCATTATTTCTCACCAAACAAATATTTAAACGTTCCCCCGTTTTCTGCCTGCTATTCAAATGTTCCTTCCAGCGATTATTCATTTCTTCAGATCCTACGCAAATATTTATTTGTAATTGATTTTAACCGGTATTTTGGTCGGTTCTTCGTCAAACAAGTTGTGGGCATTTCGGATTTCGATCCCCCAGGGGTGGAGGTGGAGGGAGGGGGGTAGAAGAGGGAGAGGTCGTTTTCCATAGCCTAAACAGAGTTCCGCCGTCAGCAAACTACTTAATCTGCTTAGTTTTAAGTGTAAAACTATTAATTCTTCGCAATTCTTCGCAATTTGTACATTATCTTTAGATTTCGCGCAAATGTTTGTCTATAATTGATCTTACAGGTCCTCCAGCGGATGTCCTCATTAAACAACGTGTGTGTATTTCAGATTCCAAAGTATTCTCCTTTTTCCCTAACTACTGGAGAGTCCCGCGGTAAACGATCTACTTAATCTGCTTAAGTTTGAGTGTAAAACTATGTGTAATTCTCATCTAATTCTATCATCTGGTGATGTAGAGTTGTCCACCAAAGTCGGATAATCTTATATTTGTACAGATTGATACAAGTTTAGTGAGGCTAAAAAGAGCTGTGATAAACAAACTTGATGACACTTTACTTATAGGATGTTTCTTGACACTGATCAAGCTCGCTCGCATTAATTGTGTAAGACAATAAGTCTTAAAAGTATTCAGTTTCAATCTACGGGTCACTAAAACTTCTGGACTGGTCAAACTCTTGAGATGATAATGCACGCGTTTTCTCTTTTACATAACATTATATAGATAGGACAGTTGGCGAGACAGAAATTGTCTACAATAAACAAAAAAAGAGATTACTGGATCACTCTGCTGTTGGCATGACAATGATCTTTGCTCATGATGTTTGATGACGATGGTGGTTAGGATGAGGATGAAGACAAAGGTGATGTTATTGTTGTGAAGACTATCATCGCCAGTGTTGTCTTGTTAAGTGCGGTACCGTCAGAAATAGTTTTATTACGCGGTCAAAATGACAACTCAATTGTCTTGGTACTGCGCCAAATGTCACTGAATGATTTGACGACAAAAGAGGCGACACAAGAAACTGTTCACGCTCATAAATCATAACCAGCATAACATAATTAAACCTATGAGAAAGAGATGGCACTCCCGCTGGTTTCCATGATTGACGCAGTCAATTGCCCTGAAAGTGGTGATTCAAATGCCATCGTCAAAACAAAGAGAACCTGTTAAGTTCTAGGCCACATGGGCATCGACCACACGACACCAAAGTGACAGTAGGTTTGCCGACCATAATGATGAAGAAACCTTCAGATGCTGGCCTGTGGTTGTGAGAATTAAGTCGCGGGAGTATTAAGAGCGCTGAATTTACCAGGAGTGTCGAAACCCTCTGGGGGAAGAGTACCTAATCGATATTGCCCATCACAAATAGATCCAAGTTTGGCCATCCATAGTCATTCACTCGGGGACTTGGTTTAATGATGCGTAAGAAAACTGAGAAACACTGAGGGCTAATTTCGTATGTAGTTTATAAAGAGCTTATTTTACGCAGTGTCGACTACTACTTTATAAAATGTCGTACAATGATTATGCACCTTTTTTTCTTTATTTATATCTCTTTTTCTTTTCCGTCCTAATTTCGAGTCTTCTTTCTTCCTTCTCTCCCATTCCCTTCTTTCTTTCTGTTAATTGCCTGCATAATTATTCTTTCTTTGTTTTATTTTCGTTTGCTGGTTTGTTACAGCCTCTGCAGCTTGGAACATTATACGTGTTGAAAGCGTTAATTGCACATCCCTGCGGACATGGAGATTTGCTATAATGGCTCTTGCTAATGTCATCCTGCTATTTATAGTCCAAGGGTTTATAAGGCTGTCCATATTCCCATAAGCCATGTTTAATATATTCGTTAATATAATAATATTTCTCGTAAGACCTCCCCAGCCCCCACCCCTGAAAAAACAAACCCAGATGAATAAACTAAATTTATTAGGCATCGAGACGTTTCATATTGAGAGAACACGCACATTCAATTTCATTGCGTGTCCGCCCGATGAGAATTAATTTCGAGAATCTTGAAATAATACGAACATCCGGTGGTCGGAAACATTACGTCATCAAACTTATCTTGTCAGCCCTTCCAAATCCCAGGCGGTACGCAAATTGATATGTTTCCTGATCTGTAGCCTGCAAAGACATGGAATTAAATTCCTCTCTCTCTTACGCACGAGTCCCATGTTGTCTGGTCGGTAATAGAGAATTTGAATATCCGGTTATCTCTTCTTTATCCGTTTTCGTTTCGCTCTTCTGTTTATCAGTTTATCCAATCCCTGTTTAGCCACCCACCTACCTAAGAGCCCAGAAACACTAGTTGGCTTCAGTTTCGTGTCGTTTTCGACAGTTTTGCCGAAAGACGCCAGTCTCCACGAATAGCGAAACGAGACGAAAGCGGAAGCAGCCAGCGCCCTACATGCAAAGCGCGGTGAAGATGTTCGTTTTCTCAGCTTTTCAGCGAGTCTCAATGGTAACTTCATAACTGCTATCAGAACAGATAAAAATCCCGGGCCCTATCATGAAACCATGTAAGTGCAAAAGATCTAGTGTTGCAGGATGTTGAAAGAAAAAAAAAATGTATTCTTTATCATAAATACGTTTTTAAATTATAACCATTTGAAATAAAAGTATTGTATTCCCCCATGATCAAAATAAATCATTTAAAATTCCTTTAAAGGGCTCGTACAATAGCCTATTTGGCGAAAACGAGCTGTCATCTGCAGTTGTACACATGTGCCATTATGTTTAAGGGCCAGGGATAGGAGAAAGGAATGTAGGAGAGAGGAAGGAGGAACGAAAAACAAAGAAGGGAAGAGAGAAGAAAGAAGAAAGACAGTCAGAAAGAAAGAAAGGAACAAAGAAGGAATGAGAGAAAGAAAGATAGAAAGAAAGAAAGAAAAATTATGCATTTCTGTCTTGCCAAATTACAAAGTACAAGTCTCATCAAACTACCCTATAGGGATTATGAGGTTTTACCACCAGACTATGGGAAAGAAAAAACATTTATATACACAGTGATCAGAGTTAATTAGTATGAATGAACCACTATCAGCTTAATTGATAGCTATCTGTAGTAGACAATGTCCCTCTGGGAACGCTTCCCAGCGTACAAAGTATATGGTATTGATTCTTATTTACTTTCCCTAGCTCTAAACTGTCCGTGCGAATAAGCACGAGCAAGACAAGTTGGAAACAGATAAAATACAGATAGAACAAACTTTGATCTTCAACAAATTAACTCTCTGGTGACCAGACATATATTCCCTTATCTAAATATTTTGAAATTTTGTTAACGCAAAAGAAAGGAACAAAGAAAGAACGCGTTGATTCTTCCTTGCTCTCTCCAATTCTTAAGTAGCCTTGTAAATTAACAGTAACAAGGAAGTTGGAGACAGATAAACTAGAGATAGCACAAATCTTGACTTTCAACAAAATCAATACATGCAAAGTCAGAAAGAAAGTAAGGAGGAAAGAAAGAACGTAAGAAACAAAGAAAGAAACAGAGGACGAAAGAATGAAAGAGAGGATGGAAGAAACAAACAAACAAAGAAAGACATAAAGAAAGAAACAAAGACTGAAAGAAAAAAAAGAAATGTTTATTTTAGTTTTAATGAAAATTATTGATAATGTAAAATAATGTGCTCCAGTTTTGGAACATTTGGCATTACGTGATCTGATTCAAATATACCAGTAGAACATTGGTCACTCGAGAGTTACAGAATAATAAATTGAAAATTGAAAATTTGACAAGACGTTTTATTTGTTTTCTGCCTTTTCTATGGTATTTGGGGAATTCACAGAATTAAAACTGATGAAATTAAATTAACAGTATAAATTTCAAGAGAAATAGCTAAAATATCCCCAAAAATGAGAGAACACATGAATAAAATATTAATGATAATCGCCAGCCGGAAATTTACGTGGGGAAAGAGCTATAAATATTAGAGAAGCAATGATCCCAGGGGTCCGTGGAAAAAAATTAAATTCTGACATGAAATTCCTTTAAAAACGCAGCCGGTGGCTCGTGACATTCAGGCAAGGGGGTTGAAAGCTTTTTCGTCTCGCTGCAAGTTTTCACAGCTTAATTCATCACCTGTGCCTCCCCCCCCCCCCCCTCGACATTACAAAAAAAAATCAAATTAACCCTCCATATAACTAATTCTCTCTCTCTCTCTCTCCCTCTCTCTCTCTCTCTCTCTCTCTCTCTCTCCTCTCTCTCTCTCTTTCTCTAACCTCTCTCTCCCACGCATACACACAACCATATTCATAGACACAAATACATACATACATACATACATACATACATACACACATACATACATACATACATACATACATACATACATACATACATACATACATACATACATACATACATACATACATACATACATACATACATACATACATACATACATACATACATACATACATACATACATACATACATACATACATACATACATACATACATACATACATACATACATACATACATACATACATATCAAATTTGTTTATTTCCATTAAATACGTGTCAAATGTACCCGTACAATATCTTATTGGAAAAACAATATTTCACATTGTACAGAAGCGGAAATACATGCTATGGTCCCTTTCATTCTGGCCCTCCAAATCTCCTTCTCTGGTAAAATATTAGAGTTAATACAATATTGTTTCACTTTATGCTAGACTACCTCTGTCGTACTTTCTTGCTCTCAGCTTCAATACATTAAAAGAGCCTATACCACTGCTAACACTGCAGTATTTTGCTATAAATTTCGCTTCGGTGTTACTGAGGCCAAGTTTACATAGACCACTTTTTACCCTCTTGTGGACGTGACCTAATGAACCAAAGATCAAAAGAATTATTTCACTATGATATCCTAGTGAATTAATTTCCAGACACCAGGGATAGTATTTATCAAATTTCAACTGATAGCACCTGTCAATGAAGGCATCGAATGGAATGGATATTTCAACAAGTTTTACTGCCTTTTTAACTGGGTCTATGACTGTGATATCTGGTCTGTTTTGTGAGTGGTTGAAGGTTGTGTCACTACTAGACTGAAAAATTGCTGGCGTGAGTGCATACATCCATACATACATACATACATACATACATACATACATACATACATACACTTAGTTTAAACACATACACTTTTATAAAGGCCCTTACTGACTGCCAGCAGAGCCTAGCACAGCAAATCAGAGCACACCAGAGCAGAAAACTGGTGTGTCCAGACTGCGTGCAGGCAAGAATAGGGCGGAGCAGGGTACTCAGTATGTAGGACGACGCCACCGCACGTTAGAGTGACCGGACTGCTGTCACTTGATAGCTCTTAGTAGACCTATACACCCTTTCAAAGGCGAGCAGGAATAAAGTCCGGCTGATTTCTCACTGCTCTGCTGTGCTAAGTTTGAACACCCCAATTTCATCTGGTTAAAATCTTATCTTCTCTGTTCGGTCCTGCTGTGCTGGCAGTCTGAAAAGACCTTTTTATGCATTTTGCTCCTTGCAGTTCTGTTTAATGGTAAAGGTTGAAAGTGGGCCGTTGTTTCAATGCTGACCTTAGGAGTTTATTCATGATTTCTGTAATTTCACATTCGACGTCCACAGACGCGAAAATTACTCAAGAGACGTATTTTGGGCTCAAATGTCTGTGTTTTTATTGTGCGTTTTATAGAACCTTCCGAATGTTGACCTTTTGCCAAATATCAAGGCCGGAAAGCCACATGGTGTTTTTGGAAAAACTGTTCCCAAATAATGAAGGTCGCGATTGGACATAACAATTTCTTTATACCTGAATTTTTATATGACAGTTTTTCTTTACAAAGAGGAACGGAGTCCTTGTCACAAAGAGTGTCTACACAAGCACTGTTGGGTATAACTGGAGAACAGAAGAACATTGTCTGGTTGTTTCGCTGCAATTTTACGACCATTTGTTCAGCATAAATCAAAGCTGATATATCCTCTTGAGATTTGACCCAGGATTTCTCAAATCCGGATTAATCTCTCTAACATCTGGGCCACTGAGCCGAGAAGTACAAAATCAATCAGTGCAAAACGAGATTCAGATGGTCGGATTTTTTTTACGCTTGGTGTTTAAAGATTTCAAATGAGGTGAAGCAAGGCGCTACATAACTCTCATACCAGTTGACGTCCTTCACTGAATCTTGGAAAAACGGGGATTTCAGGTTAAAGTTTCCTCATTCAAACGTCCCAATAGACCGTTTCCATTAAGGATGAACTTTTCGACCTGACCCACGTCTCGGTTATTTTCATCTCTTTGATTTATCTGTCTGTAGAACCGCTCGCCCGCCTAGACCATGTGTGCATTGTTTGGTTTACACGGGGCAATGACGAGTGCTTCATCCCTTAGTATGTTGTAGATCAATGGCTCTCAAAGTGAGTGATATTGTCTCCTGGGGAAGCTATTTTGACAACCAGGAGGCCGACAACAAGGAAAAGGACGTCAAGGGGGCGGAAATGATGAAATGGGAGGGTGGGGGGTGGGGGGCATTTGGGCGCAAATAAAGGGCAGCCACCAGTTTTTTCAACAGCACATATGGTGGGTTTTATGAATAGAAAACGCCATTTTGTTTGGTGCATTTGATAAAGAATGCTAATGAATAATCAATACGCTTATTGTCATTAATAAGGTTTTTGGAAACACCAGTATCATAATTTGTGTGTAGTCTGTTTTCTTGTGAAATGAATCTGTTGGGTTTGATGGGGGGGGGGGGTGGGAGAGGGGGGAAACGGGGGGGGGGGGGGACTGCGATGACAGAAAATTTGGATCCTAGTTAGCGGCTGCCTGAAAAAGGGTTGAGAACCACTGCTGTGGACTAACTACTCCAAAGACACCCGTGGCCATCTTGAAGTTTTTCTTTATCAGATTCCAACAGAAGAGATCAGTGAAAACACAGAGAAAAAGTCGAAATAATGCTTCCCTTTTTTATTTACTATTGCCAGAATTCTTTGTCTATAATTTCTATTTATGTAATGATTTCTATTTAGTATAGTTTTTTCTTATTGGTTCATGATAAATTATTCTTTCATTTACAAAGAAAACGTTTATAATGGCTGATTCACTCTCATCTACAACAAGAAATCATTGTTTAAACATGCAGTTATCATACAATTTTAACATCTTCCCATACTAGTTTTGTTCCTTCTCTTTAGCTTTTCATTTCAGTCATATTTCTATCTGGTATGATTCATTCATTGTAAGCACAGAAACAGAAGCGGGCTTCCCTTGTTTTTTTTACAAGTTAATACACTTGCAACCTTAGGCCCGGCGCGCACTATATTAGAATTAACCACCCGTTCAATGCAAGCAATCTTTCGCGTGGTGTGCAGCACTGTAAACTCTTTGCCAAACGAGCAAAAATCTGCGTTTGCACGCCGTGCAGCAGGCGAAACGGATAGTGCGCGCCGGGCCTTAGTAATAAGGAATATTGCTTCTCTAAAGTATCTCATAACTTTACGTTTCATTGTCTTTTTCGCTTGTTCGTTTTTTTATGTCTTCCTTCCTTCTGGCAGAAATTCCTCTCTTTCCCAATCTCGTCACCCTAAATCAGAAGAAGGGGATATCTGGACCATCTCAGCCAGCATCCCAACGTCAATCCGACGTAGATTTCCGTAGGATTGGCAGGATTATCATTAGAGCAGATTCCTTACGTCAGAACAACATCGGCACGATGTCGTAACTAGAGACTCTAAGAAGGAAAGATGTCATTCCTATGAGCCAATTGTTTTGTCAGTCCTGCTCCTCGGATTTCCATAGGGTTTCTGGCTGGGATGTGGCCTGATTTGCGTTTTCTTTGCAGAGTGCATGTTTGTGGAAAGTTCGGCGGTTAAAGTGGATTAAGACAAAGATACTAAAATTGATAGGATAAGACAGCTAGTGTGTTTGGCGTGCACCATGGAGGTACTAATAAAACTGGAGTGCGCACAGTTCTCTTCGCTTGCCCTGCGAGCCGCGCACTATTGAAACCCCAAGATGGCGGAAAAAGTAGGGCAAAGTACGGCAGCGCAGGGCCCGCCCAGTACACTATTGTATGTAATAGATAAGGCCTTGTCAGTGCTGTTTTTTTCTTTTCACGGTGGTGATCAAAATTAAAAGATATAAACAGAAATAATACCATTTATGTTATTTACGGATTATCATATACTTGTATTATTTTCTTTGAAAGTGTTTGATAATAAGTATAAATTTATGATTTATGCTGTTTTTATATTATGGTATTTTTATTAATTGGTCAGTCACTTAGAAGTAAAAGGAAAGGGAACTATGTAGTACTCTTTTTACCACATGTTAGTTTAGCTCATGATGAGTCATGTTAAAAAAAAAAAAAATCAGCGTGTGGACAGAGGAAACTTTACAAGTCAGTTTTTCTCAGATAACCAACAATGAGAGGGTGTACCCATAACAATTATAAAAAACACACACACACACACAAAAACATGCTAAAGAACTAAGGGAAAGTTGGTTTTGCCATAGACCCATTAAGATCCAGGAGCTGGTGTGTGTGTGTGTGTGTGTGTGTGTGTGAGAGAGAGAGAGAGAGAGAGAAAGAGAGAGAGAGAGAGAAAGAGAGAGAGAGACATAATTATAATAATATATGTAAATCATAGCCCGAGATGTAGCAAATGATCTGGATAGCCAAGAAGAAGAACATCTTAACCTACAAGCTTGGTTGTACTCACTCAGTCAAGCATATATATTATCTATCTAAAAATCAAAAGAGCCGTAGCCTAGTTATTCAGAGGTTTGAGCACAGCTGGATTGTGCATTCCAGAGCTTTTTCAAACAAAAATGTATAAATTCCTACGGCTACAGGTCAACCTCTCACCTAATGAATCTAGATTCTAGATCTATAGTCAATGCACTAGGTGCAGTCAGCACGTTGATGCGGTCAATATTTGTTTTTCCATACAGTTTCATTGACCAGTGTTTTTGTGACTAATCCACGTTTTGTGACGTTCTTATCAAGAGATCACAACATCACTTAGCATAGGCCTATGAATGCTGTTTAAGCTTGTATTTTGTCTTGGATAACTTTCCCAAGGTTTGTGTTCGCACAACTTCCATCTTGAGTTCAAAGGTAAATATGTGACCCTACAGTTTTCTCAATTTAGTGGTCTGGTGTAAGCTCACAGAAGTGTTCTGGACATTCTACTTCGGGTGGATTTTCATTAATAAAATGTTTTCTGGGGATTATGAGCGTGACTGTGCACATATGGCACTGACTGCACCGACATGCATTCATCTGACACCTTGCATGAGGTGCGGTCACTTGTAATTGCATTGTGATATCAGTGTTGCATGTGTATCAACTGGGATCACTAGCACCATTATTATTTATTATTAATATGATTACATGATGTATTCAAAACAAGAGTTCAAAAGAGCCAGTGCACACTAGCTAATAGTAAACAACTGAATTTAATGAGAAACAAAGAATAATAATAATTGTGGTAAAATCCAAATGCATAGGCTATTAAGGTCTAGTTTTATAGTAAATTCATTGACTTAAATTGAATTAGAACAGTTCTCCCTTCTTTTAACGCAGGAAAGAAAGAAGGTAGAGAAGAAACAGAAGGTACAAGAGCAGAGGAAAAGAAAGAAGGAGTTAGCAGAGGAAAAGGAAAGGGAAGGCAGAAAGCAGAAACTGTAGTGCACGGGTGTGTAAACGCTGAGGCGCAGTCCGTGCTTGCCCTATACAAGATGGCGACTATTGCCTTCTAATGCGCACGCATGAAATCAGCTGTACGGACTCCAGTGTTATTAATAGCTCCATGGCGTGCACAGATTTCGCACAGCCACCCAGCGGCGAACGCACGAAGTCGTGAAAAATGCCGTATTTTACAAAGCCAAATAGGAAAATATTGAATTTTGTTCACTGCTCAGCTATCGCTGCAGGCCTTGATTGGCGTGACATAGTGTGGGAAAACTGGCTATTTTTTTCTTTTTTTTTAAATCTCAGTAACACCAGCACTGTCAAAATTTGGCATCATAAATTTACTATTATATCAAGCATTCTTTTCATACAATGCGCCATGGGCCCCGCCCCCCTCCCCCCCCCCCCCCCGCCCCCCGATCAGCTCGCAAACTGCGCCCGCGGTTATTGTTGTTTTTTAGTGGTGCGAAGAAGATAGTGTCTCGTGTGGTCGTTTCTAGTATCTTTGATTAAGGTTAGGATTTACGTTTGACTCGTGGGACATGATACCCTTCTCGATGGCCAAGTGGTCGCAGTAATGCCCTCGGAAGTTGTTCTCAAACAGGTCGCAGAAACCCTGTTGTGAGATTTGGGCTACTCGAATGGGAAACCTGACGTTTGAAACAAAAAATTTCCCGACCTTAGTTCTTGTCTGTTCCAATTCCACTTTCTGTACAACTAGGAGATTCAACGATCAGCGTTTGCAGCTTTAGTTCTGATAAGGAGTCAAAATAAATCGGAACGGAGAAATTGCTGCTTGATAAATGCCACAACGCATTTTAAACAGGTGTCGAGGTGTGCATTTGTGATACCTCTTCTACATAGTAAAAAAATCTCGTTTTTCAGAAAGAACAAAGGACGCGAAATTCCATTTCCAGACTGTATTTGCTGCCTCGATCCGACTTCACTAAGCCAACTGTTTCTTTCATTCATACCGAACCCAATCCAACCCGGCAGTTAAGAACAATGTTTCCCTCTGATGGAACACAGTCACTCAATCGTTAGGTCAAATCGTTACAAGAGCCGCTAGCTGGGGGGTAATCTTTTCCAATCAGGAAACAAGCAACCCACATTGATGGCAATTGCCAGTAGGCTAGCTCTTTGTACGAAAACCGCAAGGTCATGCTGGGAGAAAGGGGGAGGGGCTGGCATGGGGAATAGAGGCTGGAGACAACATTTGGCGACCTGTAGCCAGACCCGGTTGTAAGTGCCAAAAAAGAGGACTGAAGGAGGGGTGGAGGAGGCGGAAAGGACGCCGGGATATTAAAAAATAAGTAAGTTTTTCTTACTTTCCGTTTTGTTACCATAGCGTCATACTGTGGTCACGGAGACATGTTACTTATATGTGAGTGTGCATGAGAAAACCCACAATATTGTTATGTCGACAGAGCTGATTTTGAGAAAAACGGCTTTGAAGTGAAAATATGGGTACCGACACAAACTTCCAATTTGGCTGTTGTTTAGGGGACCGTGGCATGTTACAGGGTAAACTGTAGATGAGCAGTGAACACTACTCACTATGATCTCTATAACGGCTTTGTAATTAGACCTCGGTCTCCTAACATGATCCAAAAACTTCCAACTTACCTGTTGTTTAGGGGAACGTGGCATGTTACAGGTTAAACTGTAGATGAGCAGTGAACACTACTCACTATGATCTCTATAACGGCTTAGTTATTAGACTACGGTCTCCTAACAGCAATCACTCCTATATTAATGGGTCAATTAGCTATTGCCACTTTTAGGATTAAATGCCGTTTTCTCAAAATCTTGTTTTAGAGGGGTCACTGACTTCAATTTATCAGAAATGACTTGTCTTTTATTATGTGTACAGAACTTAAAATATCATGTTGCGACTTAGTGTGGGTTTTCTCATGCACACTCACATATAGCATGAACATTTTGCCTATCGTAACGATTATCCATCGGATATTATAAAAACAAGGAAATAACGTACTGCTGGTAGCAAAGGAGTTGCCTTTATCCAGGACTACATAATACGAATCTGATGTTTAAAATGATGATAAACAGATAGGATTTGCAAGCTTTTCATTCTGCTGATTGCTTTCCAAGCTGCATGTCATCTTATAAACTTTAGTATGTGGACACTGGGATAGATACCCATTGCGAATTGATTAGTCTGTTAACCTCGTGTGTTACATTATGACTCCCAGTTGAAGTTTGTTTGCATATTAAAACTTCGCCACATGGTATTGTCTTAGTCCTGGTTATGAGTGCTGGTGATGGAATTGGTAAATCACAGGTAAATGATAAAGATCTAGACTCTAGATCTTTAACATGCTTTGGTGAGTTCTCGAAATAGGCAGAACCAAATGATGTGAAATGCACTGCCCAGTTACCGAAATATGCAAAGCCAGATGTGAAATGCATTGGCTGGTTTTCGAAATATGCAAAGTCAAATGATGTGAAATGCACTGGCTAGTTCTTGAAATATGCAAAGCCTAATGACGTGAAATGCAGCTTTACTATGGTCTTAATTGGTTATTTGCTGTCGATGACGTAGTGCAGTCCCTAAATTGTAATTACCAGGCGTTTATCATCGGCCAAGGGCGAAGTACGCTGCAAAAATAACCACTTTTATCGATATCTGATTTCAAGTGGCAAAGTCTGCACTTTCAAACGTTAGTGTATATTCAGCTTTGATAACAATGTGCGTCACACGGCACATCATTTAAAAAGCAACTCGAAGTTACAGTTACCGGGTAACCTAAAAAATCTGTGTTTCTTTAACATCTCCGCGTCATTCGTTCGTCACAATCTTCTCCCGTGCCTAAAATATTTACAGTTACTAGAGTTTAAAAACTTCAGGATTGTTTACTGTGCCAAAAACCCGGAGATAGTAAAATCTGACCTCAAACAAATGACCTTTATGATAAACGCACATACATACATACATACATACATACATACACACATACATACATACATACATACACACATACATACATACATACATACATACGCATACACTCATACTCACAGAGATACACGTGCACACACAAGATAAACCAGACAGCATGGAGACGTGCGTCCTCATTCTCTCTTATCAGCAAGCTAAACATAAGGCAAGCTTTATTCGCTGTCCACCTTTATGTAAGCTGAAACGTTACAACATCCTCCGTGTTAGTATTGCCCGATCAATCAGGGCTATGACGTTTGCAACTCTTAATTTTTTTGGATACTAAAAACTCCTCATCTCCACCCCCACCCCACGGCATTTATTTACATCCCATACAATTAGAACTCTTCCAGTCCTGAACGTTGAAGAAACAAAAACCTACAGAAGGTAGATGATAGTTGAACTTGAGAGCATATAATGTACTTCAGAACCAAAGTTTAGATCATTCCATAATTGAACATCTTTTGCTCTCTCTCTCTCTCTCTCTCTCTCTCTCTCTCTCTCTCTCTCTCTCTCTCTCTCTCTCTCTCTCTCTCTCTCTCTCTTGTAAGTGAATATTTGCACACTAAAAACGTCTCACAGTTTAAGAGTGCAATGTGTACATTTTTAATGCATACGCTTTTACCGAAATTGGTGTTTCATATTCTAAATCTACCTCTACCTATCCTGTCATCGAGTTTCGGTTGCGTATGAATTTCCTCAAACATAAAAGATAATGTGGTTAGACGACAATCACTTCCTCTCCGGTTCCCTCAACTTTGTAACAATAATGAAAATTCCCTCACATCATACTTCAATATCGACATCCGTGTTTTATACTCAACCCAGTGTGTTCGTGTAGTTCCAAGTTCCACTGATTTAAAATGAAAACTTCTTTAGAAAGAGTTCGATCTCACAGAACGCACTAAAAGGGCGGTTTGAGCCAACCGGGTCAAGTGATGGGGGTTCAAAACTTGGGAGGTGGAGGACCACAGGTTCAAACCCCCATCGGCAACAAAGTACATAATTATCTCCCATGAGTCGACTTTTCATAATTATTATGAGATTGTTCGGCTTCCCTGCTTAATTCAAAATAATATATTGTGTATCAAATGTCGACAGAAATCAACTGCATTTCGAGTTTTCCGAGATATTAGTATGAAAAAAGAAATCATTGTATTATTTTTTAAAATCTTGTCTCGTTTTTCCTTCACTTTTCAGCATCGACCACGATATCGATAAAAAAAAAAAAATCAAACATTAGATAATTGGCCAGACAGTTTGCGAGGTGGATTTCAGAAATATCACCCATGTTTTTGGTTTTTTAATGTTACGTATTGATGGAAGTTCCATAGAGTCTCAAGCTCAACGTGCATCCATAGTTTTATTTCAGACCGATAAATTGTATTAGCAATAAGCAATCTGATATATCACGCCCATTTAGTAGTTTTTCGTAATGTGTTTGGATCGTTCTCAAATCAAAAACTGCGAGATTTCTATCAACACTTTTACAAAGTTTTAGGACAAAAATTCAACAATAACTAGTCTTACCTATCATCAACGCTCCAGCTACACGAATGTTGCAGTGGCGCTAGCTTGTCCTTCTCCGGGTCTAATCATTGAAGAATTGAAATAAGATTCGATTTCAGAGGTTGCCTAGCACGGATGTGGGTGACGCCACTTTTTTTATCACGACACGTGAGCTAACGATTGGTGAGGACTAGTACAGACCGATGCATTTTACCATTCCTGAGCACTTTGACAGTGACATCACTCACGTACCGCCACTGGTATTGGTCTTTGTCGCAATTGAAGAAGAGAGTAGGGTGAGACAGAGAGAGGAAGAGAAAGAGGGAAGTAAATTTCATTGCGGAGAGACCAGGAATGGCTGGGCGTAATCGTGCTAATGCAATAATGTCTGCCGTCATCAGGAAGGAAACTGGAAATCGTATTATCGTGCTGCATACTGTCAGCCATTAGTAATAATTAGGTGTTTGACATTATATGAGTTTAAAAAGAACAAACACAGAAAACACGACATACGACGCAATGAAAATAACAATTGAGACCATAAACAAATAAAGAAATAAAGGAAACAAAAACAAAAAATAATTTCTTGAAATTCCCAATACGTAGGCCTACTCACAGACTAATAAATTAACCAGACTGCAAACACGAGCTTCGGTCTGTGTCGTTTTTTACGGAATTTCCCGAGCGGCGACTGTATTACCAACATGGCCGCCGCTCGGGAAATTCCGATTCTAGTTCTATCTGCAGTAGAAATTTCTTTTTATTTGTCAAGATTGGTTGTACATGTATTAATTTCTTGGTGCGGAACCAAACTTCCGCGTTCAGTAGGCGCGTCAAAATGGTATCATTCAAAATTGTAGCTATGCTGAAGCGTCGGTCGCTACCTTAAAGCTAAAATGGCGGATGGTTCATGACCTTTCGCTGTTTTGTGACGTCACACAATGGGATCATCCAGTCTGTGTATTTTATTAGTCTGTGGGCCTACTTCTCTTTTCCTCACAGCTATTATCAACTCGGATAGTCTGACTGGTAGGCATAGACAGAGATCGACACTGATAATTTTTCTATACCTGTCCCTCGAGATTCTTATTCACATCATTTTTCCACTGAGATATCTCTCTCTCTCTCTCTCTCTCTCTCTCTCTCTCTCTCTCTCTCTCTCTCTCTCTCTCTCTCTCCATCTCTCTCTTTCTCTCTCTTTCTTTTTTCTTTCTTCTTTCTCTCCCCCCCTCTCTCCCTTTCTCTCTCTCTCTCTCTCTCTCTCTCCCTCTCTCTCTTTCTCTCTCTTTCTTTTTTCTTTCTTCTTTCTGTCCCCCCCTCTCTCTCTCTCTCTCTCTCTCTCTCTCTCTCTCTCCCTCTCTCTCTTTCTCTCTCTTTCTTTTTTCTTTCTTCTTTCTCTCCCCCCTCTCTCCCTTTCTCTCTCTCTCTCTCTCTCTGCCCCCCCCCCTCTCTGAAACAATTTCAAGATGACTATACTTTGCATTTGAGATCATTATACTGACTCACACACTACCCGACTAAAATGTTATTCAGGTTTTTAAAAAAAAAAAACATATCTACAAGTGAAATTGGCATTAAATTGAACTTTAACAAAAATGGGGGCAGGAGGAAAATAAAACAAACAGAAAGTGGCAGGGATATAAAGATGAACAGGCGAAAGAAAATAATAAAATTAAAAAAACGAAGAATAAATGGGAAGAAATTAAAAGCTGCATGGAGAGTAGTCAGAAAGAACCGAGCCATGAGAGAAGAAAAACCAGACAAAATTAGCGCTGATGAAATTGGAGAGAAAGAGAGGACGAAAAAAAAAAAAAATGGAGCAAAGAAAAAAAATAAATCGAAAGTTTGTACACAAAGCAAATACCTTGAAGACATGACTCACTGGGCTGAGTCACACGAAGCTGCCACGGCAGGTAGGAATGAGTACTCGGTTCAAAATTAAAGCGGATCATTACCACTGAGTGTCTGCTCTAGCCTTCCGTGAGCGCAGCGTGCACGCGATGGCTTAGCTAGCAAGGGAAAGAAAGACAAACTCACCGCTCACGTAAACGCACTGTCAATTTTTATCTCCCTTCTTGCGCCAAATGTTGATATTCGGCCAGGCAAAGGGCTAAAATAAGATCTGGGGCTAAAAATATGTTCTAAAAATGAGTTTTGGCGTTGGGTTTCAAAGGGCAAATGGGTAAACGGCTCCTTGAGGTTAAAAGAAAAGAAATGAATAATACGTTCATGCAAGAAAGAAAATCAGGTCTCACTGACCTCTGTTGTATCTCCTATTTTTGCTCTATATAGTTTATGTGGGATAGACCTCTGAGCAGGGAATTCTCAGCAATGGAACTCTCTTTTTCCCCACTGCATATGGAAGAGTTTGTTAAACAAATAATAATAAAGTTAATAATACATGTAATAATAAAATCCATTACAGTAAAAAGACAATTCCAAATTGGTGTCATGCACGGAGGTCTCATTTCTGTACCGAATCAATCAAAATTTTCAACAAAAAACTACTTCAGGCTGAAGCTGATTCTTTGAACTTTTTGGCAGCCCCACGGATTGTCTACCAATTTTCAAGAGAATAGTTTTTCTGATAGTTTTGCTTTCCAGCGGGCCATGTTTTGTAAAAAAAATAATAAATAATAATAATGAAGATACTATAGTGGGTCTTTTTCTGTTTTTCTAATAAGCGAAATCAAAATCGATTTTGTCCAAAACTGCCATTTGGGTTGTTGTTGTCGGTTTTTAATTTTGCTTAAGCTAGGTTCTCATGTCTACGGAAACGGCAACGGACAAAAATCCATCATATAGTAAAAAGAATGGGTGTTTCCATGTTTACGGAAACGGCGTGCGGAAATATTCTTTCTATTTCACTACTTGAAGGCTCTTTGACGTTTTCGTTTCCGTACACATGAGAACAAGGCTTTAGGCGCGTATTTCAGACCAGACCTTTTGGAACTGATTCTTATTTGTTTGGTGAAGAGATGGTGCTCTCCGGATTTTAGGACTCCATGATATAAATTATAATTAATAGCAAGTCGAAAATCAAAACGTACTTTGGAGAAAAAAAATGTTTCGGCTGTGATGGCTCCAAGTTAGGAAAGTCATGAGTAACTTAAACTATTTTTTTTTTCCTTTTGACGCGTATGCCTTAGACTTTTAACCATTTGAAGCGGTAGGTAGCATTCGTTACCGACTTTCTGAATAACCAAATTCATTTCTTACGGCTGGTACATTTGGAATCCCGACCCTTAAAACATAACGTCACGGAAGTACTCCCCCCTCCACCGCCCCCCAATACACATATACGGGCATTTTTCAAATTTTAGGCAGAAAAGGCTGTTGGTATTGTCAAAAATTATATATCAGCCTACAAAGCCCTGTCTGAATGGGTAGTTAAAGGGACATCACAGCTCTCCTGGTGTAGAATATTGAGGCTTAATTCCTTTAAGTTATTGCTGTACTCTGCCTTGAAGTTTGTTACCTACTTGGTAGACTCACTCCCGTAACAACACTTCTAACAGGTCTCTGAAGCTGAGTATGAGTCCAGTTCCTATAAATTTTGATCATGTTTTATATATTGATGGAAAGTATAAATAAACGCAACTGGTTTCTTTACTGTGGTCTAATTGTGACTTTGAAAGCCATTTTATTGATGTTAACGTCAAACACATTTTTAGAAAAGTTTGTATAGCCGCTAACCTCCCAGTATCATAGTCAGGCATATCTCAAGATTAAATGCAGGATATCCATATATCAGATTAATGATGAACTCCATATCTAATTCTCAAGTCAAACAGATTTCATGTCGGTACCGACCTTGACTTCTCTTCCATTTCAAATTTCTCCCCTGCTCCCTACCACCCATCCCCGCACAATTTTAAAAAAATGGGGAGGTGCAAATATCATGGGCAGAGACCCTCAGAAAACCTAGACCTCAAGTCGTAAAAATATGGGATCGAACAGAACCAGCAGGTGAGATTTTCTTTATATCGATATTACATGTATAAACAACAATGTGGTCGATTTCATTTTTTTTCCTATATTCTTTTGTCACTGGCATTTTGCCAGTGGTTGCATTTCTTCCAGTAATCCGGTGTTGTATCGCTGTTATTGTGTCATTACATTTGTTTAGGTTTTTAATCGCCGGCGAAGCAAGACAACCTAGTAAAAACGAAAAAAAGCTTGATTTAAAAATTATGTCCTAATAATTTGGTCAAAGAATTATTATTGTGGGATTTTTTGTTTTTTTTTCTCAAATCTCATGAAATTTCTTAACAGCCTCGGTTTCAAGTCTAACAGGTATTCGCTGGGTACGTTTCACCCAGAGACATGCTAATAATAGCTAGACTGCGTGGCTAAGCGGGCCAAGGCGTAACAAGCCTGGCGAGTCACCGCCATCTCACTAGCGAGGCAAGGCAAGATGGTTCTCGCTTCGCTTCGCTGGGCTAGGGTCGGCAGCGGCATGGCGTAAAAAATAAATAAATGGGTGTCTGCTGGTTTATGTGTCTTTGTATGTGTTTGTTATTTGTCTGCGTGATATTGCTGCCAGTTTTCTCGATTTAAATTGAACTGAGCATATTAATATCATAATTAATTGTAAAAAGCTTAAATTCTAATTCTATTTGATATTGTTTGATGAGTAAAGCAAAGATCTATTAGACAGGAAAATAAGACGTGGTCGTCATGTAAAATACATAAAACGAAGAGCAATTAAACAATTCGTCCCACTTATCGCAAAGTGACGTATACCGCTTTGTATCGATGTTTTTTCGTCACTTTGCGATAAGTGGTTAGTGGGACGAATTGGACAATCGGCAATACTGAACACTTTACCGTGGAAAAAATTAATCGATAAACTCAAAGGATTTATAAGTTGGTCGAATGGCTGGAGCTATGCATTTTGGATAAACCTCATCTAGATTGACCTTTACATAGTAACATTTCGAATTAGTAATGAGTACATGATTCAATATCAGTCTGGCAGGTGATGGACAAAATGCCTCTACAGGTTACCATGATATAGGCTACTTATAACTGAGGCAAAGCAATGACAGACTAATAACAACAGTTTTATAATCTTATTAGTCCTGTGAAATAGAGGAATGTGGATGGGAAATAAAAATAACTAGATCTAAAAGCAGCAATGATTCAAAGTTTCACAGTGCTGATTTTGCTTAACCATATCCAGTCAAGGATACTATTAGTACCTTCCCACTGTCCACACATACATTCTACCACTGACAAGTAGCATCAATCAAACACTTTGCCTCTCTCACCATACACACTTACCCATCCCCAACTTTAAAAAAACAAAACAAAAAAACCACGCACATGCATTCATCTTTACCAAATTGTAGAGGTGTTATCCACAGTCTAAGATGAAGAAAACTTAAGTACCAGTAACAGAAAATTAAGAGAGGGATAGAAAGATAAAACATCAAGGGTTACTTACATATTTGGCGCTGTTAAATAATCCAGGTTAGAGAAGCCACACACTTCACACACAATGTCACTGTCCACTGAATAAAATGAGCTTGTTCAGTTTCATACGTTTCGTTGTTGTGCCTCTCAAAATGGTGCGTTGGTGGTGCAGTTTTCCAGCCTTCAGCAATCTCATTTTGAGGTAGTAGGAAACTATGAGTTTCAGGAGCTGAAGGGAATGGGGTTCTTCAGTCCCAATTTCGTGGTCTAGAAAGTGCCTTTCTAATGATGGAAAAAGCTGGTGCAGTTTGCCATGCAGGCTGTTTATAACGAGCATTTGCATCCTCAAGTCCACATATCTGGTGTGAGGCAGCGTTTGCATCAAGCATGGACTTGGCATGAGGATTCTGAAAGCTCTCTCGGCAGTTTTCAGGATCTCCACAATACCTGTGGTAGGTACTATCAGTCCACCATTGTTCTTGCGTGCCCGCCAAGGAGCATGAAGAGCCGTTGCCTATGACGTGATCTTGGTGTAAGGCTGCCCGACAATCAACACATTTCAGTGTCCTGCTGATACGGCGGCAAACAAAACCGGCAGTGTATGTGAGGCAAGATGTTCTCCAATCACTGTCATCAAATTTCAAGCCTGCCTCAAGCCTCTCTGCTGCATGAGCCAGCTCTTCATCCCATGTTGGCAGTGGAGTGGGTTGCCTGACAGTGACTGGAGATGAAATCCACACATCTTCAGTGTTATCCAACTGGATTGTGTTTCCCTGCTGTGAGGCCCTTACATCATTCTGGAGGAGAAGGAGTCGCAGACTTTGACGGAATTGTTCCGCTGTTGGGTTGTTGTTGAACCCTCCTCTTAGTCGGATCTGTGAAAGTAGTTTCATAAATCTATAAACATTTTATTTTCAAACAAAAACTCACTGCTGTTTGGAAAATATCTGCACAAGTAAAGGAATTGATGATATGTCTGAGACATTTGGTCAATGCACAGTGTGGAAGTGCCATGTATGATTGTTAACATTAAGGTGCCAACATGTGAATTTTATTCTTTTGAGAATTTTACTCTGCTAACATATTTTGTAATATAAAAAAGTACCTGACAAGATCAAGTAACGCTGGCATCTGTGATTAAACAAAATAATTTTGACTGCTTATTGTTAAGAATACGGTATCATTACTTTTTTCTTGAGTTACTCCAAGGCAACTGAGAAATTAGAATTGCATGCCTCGAAATTAACTGAAAGGAAAACAAATCAGTAATCGTAATCATACTGTGTCTTACCTTTCCAAATAACATCTCAATGTGATCCTGTGAGAATTTGTAGGGTAGAAGGTATTTTAGGCTCCCACGATCAACCAACTCCTTGGCCAGTCCTGCAGCCGAGGCAGAGGAGATGATGAAGCCTATAACAGCCTGGCCTCTGGGGGTAGAGTAAAGGGGCTTCTTTGAAATGTCCAGGAGGGACAGCAAGTAAGAGGTGGCATACTGGAAAAATGGTTGCCACACATCCTTATTTGAATTGGACAGTGGTGCCTTGGAACCTTTGGCATAAGGATTCTTTGCATTAAGGCGATCAAAGAGCTGATCAATGCAGCGAATGAATCGGCAAGTTTCTTCCGAGCCTCTGAATTGGGATAGCTGTAGATCCTCTCGAAGATGATCGATTGCGGTTGCCACAGATGAAGATAAAGTTTGTGCTGCGATGTTCACTTTCATCTTCACATTTTTGAAATTGATGTGTTGATTGCGCACCTTATTCGCCAGGTATAAGCTGTCTGAACACTGAAGATTGTGAAGACTTTTGATATAGGTCCATGAAATTGCATGGTCTCCAGTGTCAGTTCTGGCAAAGATTGTCCCCATATCAGCCAATAGATTTCTCATTAGTTTCAGCATGTGGGGTGGGTCACATATGAACCACACTCGCTCATCCTTAAACTTCATGTGTGGGTGATTAAAAAATGGTCTTGGGTTAGTTGCTGATATGTTGCATCCCAGGATATTCGCCGCTTTCATATTTGCCTTTAGACCATCCGCAACAACAGCTTTGACTAGCAGTCCTCTCTCGGCAGATATATTTAGGGCATCTGTGACTGTTCGTGCCAAAGATTCACTGTCAATGTGGTCTGTCAGGAAATAGGCGATCGGAGCTTTCCAGTTGGACCGCAGGGATACCAGCATGAACCCAAGTGCATTAGTAGCCACTGAACTGTCGAGAGGACCAGCTCCAAAGTCCACATGACCAGAGTACATATGTCTGTCAGGACACCGAACCACCTCCTTCTTTAAATGCATCTCATCAATGATGAGGGAGCATTCATTGAAGCCAGAGGCTCTACTCATAGCCTGCAGTGTATCCAGTGTCTGGGTAAGAAATCCTGGACTGCACTGCACAGATGATCTCCATTTCCGCAGGGTTGCTGGGTGTGGCAGACCAAGGGTTGGTTTCAGGTAGTCGTATGCCTTTGGTGAAAGATAATTCAGAGTGACTGCAAATTTCTTTATTTGCTGGCAGTATGACACCGAATGTTTCTTAACTTGGCTCTTGCGAAGGAGATGGCGGAAAACTGTCAAAGACATGCCACCAAAAGCATCTTCCAAGAGTTCGTGAGCTGCAGTTTCAACAAGGTTCTTCTTTTTCAAATCATGAAGTAGATCCTTCAGTCGTTCTTTGGACTTCTTTGCACGCCTCGTTCTCTGCTGCTGGGCTCGGAGCCGTTTTTTTAACTGCTTTACCTGAAGCATGAGGGATTCTCGACAAACTTGTGGACGAGCTTTCTTAGAGTGCTTTGAATAACTGTGATCATGCTTAAGAAGCTGTAAAGCTCTGATTTCTGTCTTGGGTTCAGATGGTAGACTGTCTGTCCCCCGTTTCTTTCTGGTCAATGCAAGAGGTTGTCGCTTGATGACCCTTCGTGGAGTTGGAGGTGGTTTTTGCAGATGGGAAGGAAAGGCAAAAATGGATGGCACAGCACTGTTTTTAAGTTTGCGGCGAAAACCAGTGTCATCATAGTCTGATGACGTGAAATGCAAACTGCAGATATGGTGATTCTGAGTTGGCTGGAAGTTTTCTCTGCGAATAGCAGTGATCCACTGGTTGTTGAGAGACAAGTTCTTCAGTGGGAACCGATGAAATGTGAGGTCCTCTGACCTCCTCGTTGAGCCAACACCACTCCTCTTTTGCTGCCTATTTGTACAGCCCCAAGCTGCACAGGACCGCACCATGATTCTGGGAATGACAATTTTAAAATTTATGAGTTAAAAATTCACTTACTAAATCTATAGACTTCAATCAGAGCCAAACAATGACAACCCAGAAACTAAACTAAATAAAGTTGGTGTTGTGTTCTGTCATGTAGACTTGATCCAGACTATGTAGAATAGAGTGTGGGTCTAGACTAGAACATAGAAATCGAAGATGAGATAGCTACATCTAGATCTAGCTATAATGAATGACTAGACCGTGAGACTGAGTCTGAGACGAGTCTACACACAGTGTCAGTGATACCAGATTGCTATCTTCAAAAACCAAATAAAGTTGCTGTGGTTTGCAGTGTAGACTACAGCACTAGATTAGATGATCTATAGATCTATAATGGATAGGCTAGTCTATAGTCTAGATCTTGAAATCTTGATCTAAGCTAGTCCAGCTATCTTATATTTTCCCCTTGTCGACGATGAAACCAAGTGAAGCTGTCTGCTGAGCTTGCTTGGTGAAAGAAGAGACCGAGTTAAGCTGAAATGAAAGAGTGTATGGTTTAGACTAATAGCAAAATCCTTTCTACTCACCTGTTTAAATGAAAAGATGCGTTAAGTTGTTATCTCTGTTCGCAACAAGTCAAGTCAGCTGGTGAAACCAAAGGAAACCAAAAGCGAAAGTAACAGCAGTCAATCGGAAAATCCTCTTTTCTGCATCGCTAACAAGATGGCGGACGGACGCATATCAGGAGTCACTTTTCGCTGCTCTTTTCCGCGGGAGAGCGCAGTCTAGCTATTATTAGCATGTCTCTGGTTTCACCTCACAAACCTACACAGAAAAGGGAACACCAGCCACGACAGTGTGCTAAAGGGAAAGCGACATTTCAGAGTGAGAGCCTTCATAAAATTTCGTTCTGAGACATATGAAATTATTCTGTTTTTTCATCATGGAGAGTTCAGTGACCCCTGGGGGCCCATGTCCACGAAACAGTCAAGAGCCTATTCCCATTCATAACATTATAAACCTGAAGTCCTGCAGCAAGGGCAGAAACAACGACCTTGACTCGGTTACTTTTCGGAGCAAAGAAAGGTGTCATCTCTGTTGTAAGATTTTTGCGATTTTCTTAACATGTATTTTAATTGGATCCATTTCGTTGATGGTCAGTTTCTCTGTGTATTCTCTGGGGATGAGTTTCATTTGAGTCACACAATATGGGTACTACAAGAACGTCGCCTTGAGAGCGTCCGTGAGCGGGAAGGGCAGGGGCAGAGCTCCCTGGGGAGTTTGTCCTATAGATGGATGTTTTTGTATAGGAAATGAGCGGCTTCGCGATTAACACTTAGATTATGAAATTTGTAACTCATATGGTGTTCCGTTTCATTTTTTACATTCCTCTTTGTCAGTGGTCCATTCACTTAAACGCAAGTTCTCTCTCCCTCTCTCTCTCTCTCTCTCTCTCTCTCTCTCTTTCTCTCTCTCTCTCTCTCTCTCTCTCTCTCTCTCTCTCCCTCCCCCCTCCAAGCAAGGAAAATCAATCTCCTTAAAACAGCTTCCGAGCAAGCTGTTGTAATGATTTTACTTCAACCCCTTCAGCAATAATGTCTCTTACCACTGATTTAGGGAAGATTCCCGTGCGCCCCGCCCACCCAGTCAAGATACTGTAAGAAGGGATTTTTAAAGTTTTTCTATCCCTGAACTCCATCTCCTAACTTTGTCCCCATTCCTAACCCTTAATGTTTTCCTATCCATGATCCCTAAACCAAACTTATCCCTAAACTTGTCCTGATCCTTAATCCATGCAAAGTGGCAGGAGCTTGCGGAATTTTTCACTGATTTCTTCCCTTACGTAAGCTTGTCTTTGCCTCCTAATTGCCCCTACGTAGATGTCCGGTCGGAAAGTTATGCCGCATTGGTACACTCCAACGGTAACATGTATCTTTGCTCGTGTTCATTTCTGAAAAGTGCGCGAGGACAAAAAGTCCAATCTTTGGCTCCATTCATCACGGTGTAACCCAATGGAACATCCAACCATGCCATAATATAAAATAATTATGCTCAGACCAAGGACTACTGTAAGAAAGGACGCGCACGGCCGATCTTCTGACATCGCTAGCGAAGGCCATTTGATTATTGACATCTACAGCCTTATTATGGCACCTAAGACTAACCAATCGTAACCAATGTGGCATCCAAACATAATCTCATTAAATAAAGCAGTTTTACCAGAGTTAATGGCGATACCATACAGTAGAACCTCTGGCATAAGACCTCAGCATGTAATAACACATGCAATTTGACCTTGAAATCAACCTTTTCTATTGGATTCTTTTTAACCACCTTAATTATAGCCCATTCCATGAATCAGGACCATTTCTATGGTTCCTCTGTATACAGAAACGAAAAATAACTCACCATGTTGCAGCCCAAATTAGTCAGCGAGCCGTGCCTTCTTGATGGAGGTCTGGTACAGAGCTGAATTTCTTTGATGGTCCTTTTCCAAATTATGAATCCCATGCAGAAGAACATTTATTTTGCCAGGCGTCGCAGCAGATGTTTAGAAAATAATCCAAAAGCATAGTAGGTCTTCATGGTGAGAAGAATGTTGACAAGTCTTTGACGGCAGAATGCTTTATGTTTGGATTTCTTCACAAAGCACAAACCAGTCCTTACGAACTCATATGTGCACACATGTGGGACAGTCAAACAACCCCTTGAAACTTCTTGGATGAAGTCTTTTACTTCGCTTGACAACAAACACTTCAGCAAGTGAACTGATTCGTACAACAAATACCAAGCTCGCTGATCATTCAAAGGATGTACAGTCTCAAAGTCAGTTCTTCTTGTGAATAATTTGCAGTATTGCTGATTGATTTTATGATTGTCAGTCATGGACCCTAAAACAACCCCACCTGTCTTCTCAACAACAGCAGCAGCTTTCTTGACAACAGTGAATTGGTAGGCAGCTGTTAGGCTGTGAACAGGGGTAACAGATACCATAATACTAGGTCCACCATGCAAACATTTCATCATGACACATAACATAGAGCTTGCCTTGGAGTCTGGGTCATTTTTTGACATGCCATTGAGAACATCCCCTGAAAAGGCGACTCTTTGGCGAATTTTCACTTCATCGACTAACAAAAAACAATGTTTCTGCTGAGCATTCTTTGCTTTCTGAAATGTTTTCCCCAGTACTTGGTCAACATCTGGAGAAGAGATCATAGGCTGCAGCTTTCTTCTACTTGGGAGAACAAGAAAGTCACGCAGTTGATGGTAATTACAGTGAGGGAAAGATTCAATTGCAAAGCAGTAATCTGCCACCGAGAATGCCATGTCGTATACGATACAAGCTGTCTTGTAAGAAATTTGAGTTTCTTGCCTTTGGCAGCTTCAAGCGACTCTTAGGCTTGAACTTGTTGAAGAGTCGTTGCCACTTTTTTTAACAACACCATCCACAGGAAGGTCATAGTTAATCGCTGAGTGCACAGCCTCAAAGAATTGTGTGTAGGATGACAGACCAGTGTTTGGACTTAAGATTTTACCCAAAGGCACGTTAATCCCATTCTTGAAAGCAGAAAGAGTAAGAGGTGAACACAAAGTAGATTTGTTGTGAACAATTATTGACAAGAAACTCTCTCTGTAATCTTTCACCATGTAAATACACACAAATGTGTCTTCTGGACGAGATATGAGAAGATTTTCATACTTTTTTAACAACTCTTTGTCAGGAGAAAACTCAGAAAACGAAGTGATTCTGTCTTTCTTGATGAAATAGTTCAGCTGTTGATCCTCAGCTTTAGGCTCGCGTGGTGCTGGTTTTGGTGTTGGCAAACAAGAAGAAGGAACATTAAAAATCCTTTTTGGCAACACAGGCCGAGTATGTCCACCTGGTATCTTGACCATAGGTGTATCCGCTGGCCAATGTCTCTCACATAAAAAAATTTTTTGTTGGGTCGACAACGAAATCCTCACGTGGGGGGTGAACGTTCAACCATTTCTGTTTTTCTTGTTCGTCTTTAGGTAGTTTAAACACACGGCATTTGTTAGATTCGTTGTAGTTGCCTTTGCAGTTCACAACACCACACTTGTTTGGCATTTTGAAAGAATATAAATCCCACAACTTGCAAAAAATATCCACCAGTATCACATTGTTTCACATGTCTGTTTCAATGTTTATATTTTCCCACACAACCAAAGCACTTGTTCCGGTAACGTAAACATCCGGGAGAAAAAGAGTGCAAGCTTTCTGCACTAGATCTAGGCCTAAAAATAAAAGTTTTGGCGTGTTGGATATTCACTAAGTAGATTAATGCCAACAAATCGTATGGAAAATGTGTTTACTTACTTAATTGACATAAACTTCATCGCATCTTATTAGTCTAGATTACTATGCTAAAGCGCACTATTACGTTCGGTCTAAAAATAGACTATTCATCAGAAACTGGGTCAATGCAATGGCCTTCGCTAGCGATGTCAGAAGATCGGCCGTGCGCGTCCTTTCTTACAGTAGTCCTTGGCTCAGACATAATATGAGCCCGGTATAACTGCAACGATGGAAAACCCATTTGCTTTAGAATACTGAATTCATGACACATCGTGTACATCATGCGATTGCTGGTTCGCAGTCTGACTTAAGGTTGCAATACATGCTTAATTCTGAAGTGCCCAAAGAAATAATTCTGACAAGAGATGTTTCGGATTTAATGGCCATGCTTTTCTGAAAAACTGAACGTGATCCAACTGTCCTGATATGTTTTTGGGTTTGTCGCCTTAAGGCTATCATTAAAAAAAAAAAAAATACAGCTGCTACTTCCCATACAGTATAGGCAAGCCTGTGTACACTGTACAATAAAAAGATCTCAAATTTTGAGCCGTATGTTGCTGCGTCACGTCCATATATTGGACATTGTCAGTCACCCTCTGCTGCTAAGTGTAGAGCCATCTAAGAGTTATTACACCAGTGGCAAAAAATTACAGCATTATCAGATATCATTGTGTACTCTGCAACTCGGTGGGGATTAATCTGTTTTCACACAAAAAGAATGCATCAAGGTAGAAAATCACTTAATAATTAATGTTAAAGGTTTTATGAAATTTAACTATAACGGTCACCGTCACACAACATTACTACTAAATTCACCATAAATCTCAAAGAAGATGAAAAAACATGTCTACCTGAGGAAACTGAGTTAAAATTTAATCAAATTTCTCAAACGGATTAATTAATTTTTTTTTAAATTTAATTTAAAAAATCAAAAACGATCAAGCTGTAAAAGACAGAACACAGTCCAAATAAGATGTCCATAAAGGCGTGGAACATAATGCACTTTCAAAGGCTTGCGAACAGTTCCAACTTAATGAAAACTGTTCACACTACTCTCACTAACAATGATTATCTTTTCCAGTCTCTCAACGACAGTAATTTCTACTTTAGACTTTACGATTCACATCCAGCAAATCTGATCCCTTTAGATTTTCTCCATCCACGGGAAATGTAGTTTCGTTGCTATAGTCTGTTTTATGTTGCAATTTATTTCTCTGGATATAATAATATCTTCTGCGGACAAACCTAAAATGGCCCTGTAGAACTTCGTTTATTATCCTCAGCATGTTATTGTTATTGTCTCGACTCTCGGATATTTTAAATGTCAGTCCACGTTGCTGATGTTGCGTTATTTCTTCAGCTTTAACAAATTGCCCTTGTGGTTGTTTGTGGTGCATTTGTTGCTGTTTTTATATTGTTATACTTCAGTTGATCCTGCAACCCACTGTTGCTTGATGTGTGATGGCAGATACCAAATATTTCGAAATTACTAAATTTCTTTACTCACCGTGAATTGAAAGGTCTTGAAGCTGTTGTTCTGAAACTACTCGTCAGGTGACCATTTTGATAACTTCAGTCTGGCGATCTTGCGAAACGAAACGGTGGTGTTGAAGAGCTTGGGCCTTTAGGTGTTTATGACACAATACCAGTGCCCTAACAGTTTTATCTGTTAACTGTTCATCAGTTAGCGACAAGCACGTTGTTTGTCACTGGCCCTATTGGCTGGGCTGAGTGTAAAGGCTATCTCTTATCTAATTTGGTGAACGGTAAGATAACGCCTGAGGGTGTCATCAAATTGCTGTAAATACTATTGTTTTCTGGCCTTTGTGAAATTTCTTCAGCAAGTGTATTATATCATCGATGATATGAAAACATAAACTGGGCTATTCACTTGTGGTTTGATAGGCAATGTTAAGATTATTGACTGCAGAACTTGGGTAAACTGATGTGGAGATACATTTAAATATGCACATCAATTGTCCAACTTGAACTCGACACACCATGGAAAAATCTAAACCTCCATAGTCATCTTGTCTATTCTGTTTCGAATGTTATTTAAAGAGATCAAGATCAGCATGTCAAGTAACGAACACAGAGACAATGTTTCTGTACAGTTCAGTGAATGACACTGTATTGTTAAATCTGAAGGAATTAGAGCGAGACTTCTGACATCTTTCATTAAGATTTATTATTCTTTTCATTGACAGATTTAGACCTAATGCCAACAGTACCACAGAATAATTATAATGATTACATTTCCGACAGATTACCAAAACAGACTATTAATAAGGTACGTTTCGGCGATACAATCATACATTTAATGAAGAACTCAGTGTTTCGGGCGTGTTGTGACCGAGGATATTTCCATGTGAATATAATAATTCTCAAATTGATAATTTTTCTCTTAACATTAAATGAAAGCGTAAAAGTAATTCATACTGGGCTAGAACAACAATTTCTATATTTAAGTTCATGAAAAAAAGGGAAACTACTGGCTGGACCCGATGGTGGAATGCCGAAACTCAGTGCTCGTTATTCGATGTTAAGGTCCTTCATCCTTGGCACCTATTCAGCTTCTTTTTCGCCTTTGACTGAGATAAATCCCTATCGTTGAGGACTCATGTGTAAGAAGAAAGCATTTTCGTGCCAGTAATCAAGTTCTGGGAGTGCCACTGTCTCCAAGAGTTATAAACCCTATGTCGGGGTTACATATTATAAAAATTTAACTCCCTGTGGCTGACATATTTATTTCACGAAATTTCTCCTCTGAACATCTCCTGTAGTACCGGTAGTCTATTATTTCGTCTGGCCCACGAGTTTGTTTTTCTGTTGTTTTTTTTCCTGGTTTCGTCCAAGAACTTTATACCGCCCCCCCCCCCCCAAAATTTTTTTTTTTTTCAATGACTGCACGTCAGTAGGGGCCTACATCCTAACCACAGCCGAAATATGTAAAATCTGACAATGAGTTGAACGTGTAAATAATTCCTCCCCTTTCATGTTACTATTTGAATACGCCTCTGCATTTCAAAAATGTTTAACGTAAAGGCTGCAGATGAATACTTTCAATAATAATTATTATTATTACATGTACAATGTATTATAATATAAAATGGAAAACTCCAAATTAATACTGTTACTAAAGGAGTAATACTAATAGTAATGTTAAGTCGAAATCTTTTATTCTACTCTTTTACAACAATCTTTTACAACGAACCCCTAACTTTCGTTTGTTTTGGGTGGGAGGAAAATCAGTAGAACTACAGTAAGCACTGAAAATGTCCTGCCATGCAACTGACATCGATAATGTTCACAGGTTGACCGCTCGTCCCCTTCGCTCAACTGTTCATCATCATTGCCTTTCTCACCCTGGATCAGGGTATAGGCCACCAACAAACACTTTCCATCCCTCTCTATCATGGGCCAGCCTCTTTACATTATTCCAAGTCTTTCCGCTTCGTTGCACATCATTTTCTCTGGCTCTTCTCCACGTTCCGCGCGGCCTTCCTCTTGATCTCTTGCCCTGGGGATTCCAATCCAATACCTTCTTCGTAATGCTGTTTCCTGGCCTCCTGAGAGTGTGGCCGATCCATCTCCATCGCCTCCTACCAATTTCCTCTCTGACTGGGCTCTGTCTTGTTCTTTTCCATACAATTTCATTGCTGACCTTGTCTGTCCACTTGATCTTAAGTAGCTTCCTCAAACATCTGTTGATGAAGACTTGGATTCTCTTTATGCAGGCCTGGGACGCATTCCAAGTCTCACATCCATACAACAGGACTGACTTCACGTTCGAGTTGAATATCCTCAGTTTTGTTTTTAGAGATATATCCTTGGTTCTCCAAATCTTGCCTAAGGGCGTGAAAGCTGCCTGTGCCTTTCCAATTCGTGCTTTGACTTCTGCCTCTGTTCCTCCCTTATTGTCAATGATACTACCAAGATAGCAGAATGACTCTACATCTTCCAGTGGTTGATCTCCTACTCTGACTTGTGCGCTTGGGGGTGCAACAATTTTTAGGACCTTCGACTTCGCAGGATGTATCCTCAATCCAATAGATTCTGAAATTTTGTTTAGAGCTGTAGTCTTTGCTTGCATCTGGTCGTGTGTGTGCGACAATAGTGCCAAGTCATCTGCAAAATCTAGATCGTCCAGCTGTGTCCATGGGGTCCATTGTATGCCGTTTCTTCCTCCACTGGTGGTTTCTTTCATAAGCCAATCAATCACCAGGACAAACAGAAATGGGGACAGCAAACAACCCTGCCTAACACCAGTCTTGATATCAAAGCTGTCAGTAAGCTCGCCATCGTGTATGACTCTGCAACTTGTCCCCTCGTACATGCTCTTGATAAGGTTCACCATCTTCTCTGGGATTCCATAATGTCTCAATATTCTCCACAGTGTTTCTCTATCGATGCTATCAAAGGCCTTCTCGTAGTCAAGGAAGTTCACTATCAGTTGGGAGTTCCACTCTAGCGACTGCTCTACTATGATTCTCAGCGTGGCGATCTGGTCGGTGGTTGATCGATTACTCCTGAAACCAGCTTGCTCCTCACGAAGTTTTCGGTCTGTTGCATTCTGTATTCGCTTGAGAATAATCCGATTGAAAACCTTTCCTGGGATGGAGAGAAGTGTGATTCCTCTGTAGTTACTACAATTGCTGAGGTCCCCTTTTTTTGGAAGCTTCACGAGGTGTCCTTCCTTCCAGTCCTTTGGAAACTTGCCTCCAATCCAAATCCTCGAGAATAGTGAGTGCAGACCCTCTGCAGCCCCAGCAGCATCTGCCTTCAGTGCCTCTGGTGGGATCTGGTCTGGTCCAGCTGCCTTGCCTCGATTTAACTGCTTTATGGCATCATTAATCTCTGCTTTAGTCGGAGGGTCGCAACTGATCGGTAAATCATTTCTTGCGGGTAGAATGTCGGGTGGGTTGCTTGGTGGAGGTCTGTTCAAGAGGCTGTTAAAATGTTCTATCCATCTTTTTGCCTGAGCTTCCTTTCCAAAAATAGCCTTCCTGTTGTAATCCTTGACAGGAACTTCAGGTTTTCCATATTTTCCAGCAAGAGTCTTTGTAGTCTGGTAGAGGATCCTCATGTGTCCTCCTGTTGCTGCCTTCTCTGCTTTCTCTGCTAACATTCCTATGAACTCCTCTTTGTCTTTTTTAATTGATTTTTTGACCTCTTTAGCTGATGCTCGGTACTCTTCCTGGTTACCAACTCTTGAGCTTCTTGTACGACTTGCATTTACCTGTTCTTTTAGGTCTCTTCTTATCCTTATCAAGTCCAGTGATTTTTGGCTGATCCATTCCTTGTGTTCCACTTTCTTTTCCCCAAGAACATCCTGACATGTCGATGTAAGTACTCCTTTTACCTTAGCCCAGTGAGTCTCCAAATCTACTGTCTCTTCAAGGTCAACAAGGGGTTTGAATCTATTCCTCAGTGTCAGCTGGAACTCTTCCTTCTTGTCTCCATCCAGAAGGCTCATTTGAAACTTTCTCCTCTTTGTTCCTGCTCTGGTGCCTTGTTTCTTGAGGCGGAGTTTGAGTCTTGCCAGCAGCATGTGATGGTCAGATCCAACATCAGCCCCTCTCTGTACTATGACATCCTCCAGTGAGCGTCTGAATCGTCGGGTGATGCAAAAGTGGTCAATCTGGTTTTCAGTTACTCCATCCGGTGAAATCCAAGTGGCCTTATGGATCCTCTTGTGTGGGAATACTGAACCTCCAATCACATAGCTGTTAAATGCGCAGAAACTTGCAAACCGCTCTCCATTCTCATTCATTTGTCCCAAACCATTGCACCCCATAATGTCCTCATACCCTGTATTGTCCTGTCCTATCTTGGCATTGGCGTCTCCCATTATAATGTTCACATCTTTTCTTGGCAATGTGTCAACTATTTCCTGGAGCTGGTTGTAGAAATCGTCCTTGTCCTCATCGGTTGCTTCATTTGTTGGGGCGTATATCTGCACAATGTTCATGTTGATGTTCTTGTTCTTTGTAGTAAATGATGCCAATATAATTCTCCTTCCGTAGGGTTCCCATCCCCTCAGTGACTTCTGGGCGTGCTTGCTCAAGATGATCGCTACTCCTTCTGTATGCTTTTTGTCCTCCCTTCCAGAATACAAAATCTTTTCCCCAGAATTAAGTTGTTTCAGTCCGGACTGTATCCAGCGGGTCTCGCTAACTCCAAGTATGTGCAGTCTGTATCGCCTCATCTCCATTGTAACCTGGGCACTCTTTCCTGCTTCATACATGGAGCGGACATTCCACGACGCAATCCGGAGTGACTTGTTTGATGAAGGAGCAGTCAGGCCAGTGGAGTCCTTTCGGCTTTGTCCATTGTCCTTCATTGAATCTACAGGTGCAGATGCTCCCCCTTCTCCCAAGATAAAAGACTGATTTAAAGTATTTGCTTGTGTTTCTGTAACTGGTTTATTTTTACAGGGTGGGTAGTTGGCCCACCGCCAACTGGCTCTTCTCGGGAGACCAGGACCTTTGCACCTTTAGTCGCCTCTTACGACACGCAGTATCACGTCAGATGTATTCTTTGCTATCCCTCTTCTGCAAGAGGGCCCCGCATCTGCACGGGCACTCGCTCAACTGTTGCTCAACTAATAATGGGCCTCGTCTTTCAGTCAGTCACATATCATGTATTGTTGCAAAGCCTGCCATCCAGCGGTGGCTTATCGATGTAAGCTCTCGTGTAGCCTACATGACTGCCGTTTCATGGAAAACAATGTATAAGCCAATGTAGGTTTAAACCGTCATTTTATAGATTGAAAAAAATAGAATACATGTGTATTTAGAATGAAATAAAAATTATGCTCTTTCTTTCTGTCTAATTTTACATGACAAATAATTTCTTGCGATCATGAAAAGATGGAAACACAGTAAGATTGAACAGGGCCCAAAGCATTTTCTTTTCTTTCGTCCCTTACGGAATTTTGTTTTGGGCGTATGTGCGGTCTTTTTTCATAAAGATCAGCGCTGATGTGTTGTAGCCTAGATCGAACTCCTTGGCACAGGTCCACACGCGAAAACGCTAATCAGTATGACATCAGGCTTGCATTGACAATACTGTAAACATGCTACTTTAACAGACATCCGCCTACAAAAATGATTTTTTGAACAATGTTTTTTTTTTTTTAAGCGCAAGCGGATGAAGCTTGCTAGAAACTAGTTCATAGCAGGGGGTTGAAAGTGGGCGAGATGTAGGCCTATGAATCATGCTGCGCATCTGTTGTTAAACATGCCCTGACTGACAGGCGACCAGCCTTGTTGCCCAGTAGATAAACAAAGTTTTTGTGTGTCAAACGAAAACCGGTATGGGGTCCCAGTGCAAAGTTCAGTAACCTGCCATGTCCCACGACTTCAGAAAATCAAGATTGTTTTTGACTGTGATGAAGAGTGTCGGGGTAAGATGTCGGGCCAAGTCATATTACATGATGTAGCCATTAGGTCGCTTCAGTGTTGAGTCTGTCAGCTCAGAGTCAACCTTTGCCGTACGTCGCAAAAGAGCTATGCATGGCATCTAATCGACAACAGTTTGTAAGGATACCCGCTTTAAAAGTATGGTGTCTGTCAGACCCCAGAATCTACTAGTAGGGATATAATGATAAAATAGTCTTTCGGAATGTGTCAAAATACACTGTATTGGGCAAAAAGAAAAGGTTGTATGTGGCGAAGCCCCATGTGAGAAATAATACCCAAACGATACTGGTGAGACCCCATAGGAATGATAAAAATGCATGTACGATTGTGGGCACGCATGTGCATATTTTAAAATTTTATAACTCTGAGGAATAAGATAATTTCAAACGTTTTCAATTGCTTTTGAGCACGTTAGACCCACGGCGTACGAAAGTGGAATGAAAATTTATTAGGATGATTTCTTCATGTTGCTTTCTAGCTTTTTCCAAATGGTAACACGATATAACGCCATAACTGAACATTTTCGAAAATGTTTCCTGCAACAATATTAGAAAAACTGACCCACATAATGGAATTAGCCTAAGTGAATGTCATGTGGGCTGTGCCGCAGTAGAGGTTAATCCTTTTTTGCATGCGTCTGTTCTAAATTTAGGTTATGAATGAGATTGCAAGGGCAGGTAGCCAAAGCTTAATACATGTACTTAAGGTCAGCAACAGCTGCTGTTCAAACAGCATTGTTCGACAGAATCAGAACGATATATTATGAATCTTGCCTTGCTCAAGCTGTGTAAAATATGTATCTCGTTACTGAAGATAATGGTCGCATAAATAAAATGAGAAAATACTGAGAGACACAGCTGAGGTAACCGGCGGTGGGGGGATAAAGCCTGCTTCCATCCTCCATCCTCCCCCCCCCCCTCCTTCCCACCTCTCCTCTCTTTCTCCTTCACTGAAATACCCAAGTTGTCCCCCCCCCCCCCGACGCCCTTCCATATTAAGAACGACGGATAGAAACATGCAAAATAATAATAATAATAATTGTGAAACTGCATGATTAAGAAACAGCTAGCTCTTGTTGAGAATGTCAACCCAACAGTCCCACTCCCAGTCATCTGCTTAGAAATGATTCATACACGTCGGATCTTGCTTTACGGCAGCTTATCGGCGACTGTAACTGTAAACGTGTGACTATGAGGGGTGGATTTGCCATTCAGGGTGTACGTGCCCCGGGATTGGCCTTCAAATGACAACAATTCTATAAATAGCCTATTATTACCTGAAAATGGAATAATAAGATCGCAGTTAAGTGAGTACGGGAGTAATTATAACATAATCCAATATAATGAGCGGTGAGTGTAGATCAACTAGGACACAGGTTAACCAGTAAAACTGTGGGTTCATTCTTTAGATCCATACAATTTCCCTTTCTGGCAATAAAATTGAAATGCCATCGGCTTAATAAACCAACGGGCACTATTTAGAGATTTAAGCGGATTGTGAGAGAGACACAGAGAGAGAGAGAGAGAGAGAAAGAGAGAGAGAGAGAGTTAAGGTTGACGTTTTTTTTTGTACGCTGACTGTTTGCTGTGTTGCAAATGTATGCACAATGCGTGCCTACTGTAGGCAAAGTACAAAGTTGATAACAATAATAACAATGATAATAATAAAGGCGTTAAAGGCTTTTAAATAAATGACAAAATATAAAAGAAAAAGAAAAAGCATTGAATTTTTACTTCACCTCCTTTCTGAAGTTGGGAAGGTGAAGGGACGGGGTGGAATCAAAAAGCTTTGGCTGGGATTAAAAGTGCACATCTGACGCAGATGTGCTGTTGTTTTGAAGTTTCAAAATCTGGTTTACTCGGCCGTTATTCTAGTAAAATCTGCATGACTCATGGGGCTACCAAAAAAAACAAAACAATTATGTCTCCACAGCCATACTCCGCGCATGACTATTTGTTAAAAATATGAAATACATTTATTTGTAAATGTCGGGCTAAAATGTAGTCATGCTCATGCTTATAAAGGATATCACAATTATACTAATACACCATTGGTTTTTTCCATAGTCCTTGATTCATACAATAATAATGTATAACAGTGACCCAAATTTCTAGATTTATCCAGCGAGTTATTGCCCTCTCTTTTATTCAAAGGAAAATAAGGTCTATAGAAACTAGACAGAGAATGATGACGTCAACACTGACCCATTTTATTCAGCCAATCAATCTCGCGTTTTATGTCAACAATTCCTTTTCCAGTGCAGGGTGGTTCTCGAAAGTTCATGATTCACTCAACTCAAGCGGACCGTATCTATTGTAACTCTACACTTAGACGTGAGTCATACCCACAGGCAGCGTTCGTCAAGCGTCTTGTTTATGATCTCGCTGAACTGGCACACTCAACTGTGACTAAGACGATAAAAGCAGTGACAAAAACTTGTTTGAGTCTGCGTGGACAGGATTGATTCATCGTCATTCGAGCGGCTCATATAAATTGTGGGATCTTATGAGAATGGTTTCAGTGGATAGGTTGAAACCTTCAGAATCAGAGTCTATTCGTTCTCGAAGTCATCCCACAAGAACAAGGAGACCAACAGTGCTGACTGGACTGCACGCAGAGGACATTATCAACAGTCTTTTTGGAAACAGTGATTCCTTTTTGAAGGAAGGTAGGAATTGGTACCGAATGTTCAAAATCTAGATATCTAGATCTAGAGTCTAGATCTAGTCTAGATCTAGAGTCTAGATCTTAGATTCTAGATCTATACGGTGTAGGTCGAATATCATCGGAAAAACATGCCCCCCCCCCCCCCACCAAAAAAAATGTGAACATTTTTAAAAATCGAAATCAGTAGATCTAGATCTTTTCCTTACATAGATCTAGATCATACTGCATAGGTATCGTATATTATATAGGATAGATCAACATTAAAACTTGAAGCATTCCAATTTCTTACTGCCACTGGATACACCAAATAAATCTAGGCTAATGTCTGACATTTGTGACATGAGAGGCACGGTCTTTATTTTATACTACTAGATCTAGTGAGTTTTGCAAGATACATTTGATATCTAATATGAATCTTGTAGTTCTTTTGCTTCATTCCACCACTTTGTGATTTTCATAAAGACAACATTTTGACTCCAAAGTTTGTCCTCAAATTGATGGCCTGGTAATGATGTTAGTGATTTATTTCAGGAGTGGCCTTTTTAATTTTATACATTTTGGGGGAAGAAGCATAGGCCTATCTAACTGTAGGCCTACTTAATGAACAGAAAACTTGCAAGTGCTGTTTTGGGAGGACTTCTGAATGCGTTCCATAGCTCGACAAGTGCATAGGCATTGTCAGATTGATATGAAATGTGAGGGTCTAGTCAGTTTGTATCATCGAGGCCGTTGGGCAATGTTCGTCTGGGCAGTAGTCAGATTGACATATATCAGGGAAAGCCACCGGGTTAGCTATGTGGTTCCATGTTTTCACTCGAGCTATGGAAAGCACCCGGAAGTCCTTTCACTGTTTTTGTCTGAATGTTTGAAATGTTAATTCATAGTACTGCCACTCTCTCTTCAAATTTAATCGGCTGTAAATTCGTAATTGAGAAATGTATTGATTTTCATGATGATTAACAATTACCGCCAAAAGAGTATTATCCAGATAGCCTACAACAGCTAAGGAAAATTAATCCAAAATAACATGGTAAATTAATCGATTTATTAATTGGCTAATGCCACTGTTAAGGTTATTGTACAAGCAGCTGCAGGTATTTTGCCTCTTTATTTGTTGTGATATTA
This sequence comes from Onchidella celtica, assembly GCA_963931925.1. Taxonomy (NCBI): domain Eukaryota; kingdom Metazoa; phylum Mollusca; class Gastropoda; order Systellommatophora; family Onchidiidae; genus Onchidella; species Onchidella celtica. The sequence continues at coordinate 109,522,985 of OZ007567.1, read as the reverse complement.
AACCACAGTTTCTGAATCTTATTACTGATTGCTCAACAGGTTTCTCAGACATGGAGCGAGGGCCAACAGTGTTCGACTCAATGTTCCATCCAGATCTCTTCTCATCGTCATTGTATGATAGGATTAGACCAGGCAGATATACCAGATACAAACCAATAAGCCCTTTTCCTGAGGAAAGATGGACACGGGATATACGCCCGTCAACTTTACCATCTTCCAGTGTCAGAATCATTCCAATTAAAGTTGAGCATAGTGACAGGAAGTCACCCCGTGCTTCACCACCAAGACAGTTTTCCTCTCAATCACCAGAGTTCCCCATTGTTATAGACGATTGTGAGGATGTCAGTAGTAAACGAAGTGCTCAGGGCCATGGACATGTTAGAGCCAGTACATCACCAAATCATGCATATCAAGGAAAGCAAAACACTTCAAACAAAAGACCAGTGGATGTTGCTACACGTCTTTCTTCTAAAATTTCCCGAGACAACACTCTTGAATCAAAGACACTAAATCCAGCTTATTACCTTGAAGGGGGTAAATCGAATCATCAGAAGTCAATACCATTACCAGTGCAACATCTGAAAACACAGCACCCATTGGCCATCAGTAGAACTGTAAACTCAAACAACAACAGCTTCAGGAAACAGTCTTCAGTGTCACCACCACCACACATCAGCTCTGAAGCAACGAGAAGAGAAGTTCATGTGGATGACATTGATGTGGATCTGACCATTCCTAAAGACACTGGCAAATTGGAATCAACAAATGTTAAAAGTGCACAGGAAGACAAAGACTTCTTTGATACTGAACAAGAAGTAAATCCTGCCCCCAGTTATCCAATTTATGAAGATTTAAAGGTGATGTTGGCCGAGGAAAATCGCAAGGTTGACTATATCAGGGGTGATGGTAACTGCTTCTTTAGAGCTTTGAGCAAGCAGCTGTATGGCAGTGAAAGGTACCATAAAGCTGTGAGGAGCCTCATTGTTGACATTATTGCCACCAACAAGCCAAAGTTTGCCCAGTTTGTGGATGGAGAAGATGTTCCGGTATGTATTTTTTTTTAGCTCAGAACTGTATACTACTGATACACTGCAAGCCTTTAGTTCAAGCACTATTTTTTTGTTTTGGCAAATTTCAAGTCGTGAACCTCCATTCACCATATATGATTATATGCTTCGGTGATACTTTTTTTTTTTTACTAACATTGACTCAAACTCAAATATTTGTATACTTAGTTTGTAAACCTTTTCAGTCCAATGGTATAGATCTATAACATTACATTGTTAGCAAGTAATGGTTGTTTTGCCTCTATTTCTTGTGTTTCATTTAGCTAGATCACATGGGATCTAGGTCATAGAACATTGTCTAGATTCTACAATACAAGTGTGAAAGTGTTTTAGTAATATAAGACATGAAAACCTTATTTGGGGCAAGTGTATTATTTTGTTTTGTAGCTGCTTAAGTCTGAAAGTGCGATTTATATCACCTGCACCTGCTCAGTGCTAGTTTGTTTATGTTATAGTTCACAATATTTCAGTTTAAGTAGAGAGATTTACAGAATGTTCACAACACTTAATAGATTTTAAAGAGAGAGAGAACATTAACTATGATTATTGATCAAAACATCACTGTTTTGGATATCTTGAATAACACGTTTGCCATTATTTTGCTTGTTTTATTTTAAACAGAAACATGTAGAGAGGATGTCGGAGGACCATTGCTGGGCAACCACCTGTGAGATTTACGCAGCTGCAACATTGTTGCAGAGAGATCTCTACATGTTCACCCCAGACCACTTGAACAAGAATTACACCTGGCTGCTATTCAAACCAATCTTCAAAAGCAATGCTGCAAACAGCGGGGTGTCAAGCCATCCATGTTACATAACTCTGTGTAATACGAATGGAAATCATTACGATCGGGTTGTTCCTGATCATGGAGGTTGTAACTGTTTTGCACCCAATCCTAAGTTAGAAGGCATCAGCGATTCTGTTGACTTGACGACATAGTTGTCTTGATCCTGTTTCAGTGCTTTATAGACAGCTCTAATGGTGTAATATTTGCCAGGTCAACAAGAAAATTTGACTTGGGTCACAAGTCGCTGCCTTAGTCTTTGCCACCACCAGGTTTGAATAACTGCAAATGAACTGAAATCATTATAGAATTTATTAAGGCTGTTTCCATATAAGGAAAACATTTATCCAACTAGATCAGCAAAGTTTAGCAGTAGGGCAATGTCTCCAGTTGCTTGTGCTGTGTTTTCGAAATTGTAAGACCTCAATACATTCAGTTTGTAAGGTAACTCTAAGGCAGCTGTCCGTCCAGTTTATATCCTATTTCAATTGTCTGGAAGAGTGAATTACTGCAACATCTTGGGCTCCACCTGATGATGTGCCCATCTGTTCTAATAGTCATTTCAAATTCAGTCTCACACAGTAGGGGCCTGCTACTATGCTTCGTGAATTGCCTTTTTTTTTTTTTATGGCGCAACGTATTTACACACAAATTCAGTAGATACCTGCCCATATTTAGATTGTAGAAAGAGTCCCTTGATGTGAAAAAGCATTTCATCTATTTAAAAGTTAGAATAGCATTTTCAGATCTTTAGGCTTGTAACAGAGAGGTCTTACAGGGAGCCATGTGACAAACGGAAGAAATTTAGAACTTGGTCAATACTACTAATGTGCTAATGTGATATCAGCTAGCTGAATGTGTGACTGTCTTGTGGAATATTATCTGTGATAATGTATTATAAGCTAGTGGCAGTTTATGCTGGACTAGTGGTTTTACAGTAACCTCTTAAGTGTCCTTGTCATGCAGTTTCAGTAATGAATAAACTTCAGCTCTCGGTAAACATGGATGCTGTATACTTTTTCCTCTAAGGAGTTATGGAGATTATTCTGACAGTGGCATTAGAAAAATGGGAGCACATTTTTTTAGTTACAGAGTTGTGAATTTTGCAGGTGTGGCTGTTGATATGTGTTGTTTTGCCAGAGGTTTGCATTTTATTGTAAAGGGTAATTCATCAAAAAGTAATAGGGGCAATGTGGATCTATTTCAGCTATTATTAACCATGTTAGGCAAGTAAATTTGGAAGTGTTTTTTTTTTTATTGTCATACCGAGCGACTTGTTACAGTGTAATTTTATGAGTAGTAGGCTTGTATCTGACTTGCCATTTTAAATTTAATTAATCTGTCGCTTACATATAACAGCATTGATGTGATTGCTTGCTTTTGCTGAAGAAAGGAGAAAATATGTAATGAAATGGTAACAGTCGCTTACACAAAATGCATTTTATCCTTCCAAACAGATTCAAGAATTATTTTTGCATCACAATGCAACTTTATATTACAAGTGATTGATTTAGGAGGATGTTACAACGCATTTTGCTCATGACGTGTCTGTACATAATTAACTTCAAAAATTGGCTCAGAAACGTCCATTTTCCTGGATTTAAAATCAATAATCAGTGTCAGCAATTTCAATACCTTTCTTTGCATTTCAGTGTTTTAAAACTTTGTTGTTTTTTTGTGACTTCCATTTATGTGAGCTTTGTTGAAAGATCTTGTCCCAGTCACTAGTCTGCTTATTATGGTTCAAGTTAAACATTTTTGCTGTTTTGTGCCTTCTCTTCACCATTTGTAGTTGACATTCTGCTTTGATGTCCAGGGCTACTGTGTCCATAATTTAAATTTAGACCAGATGTACCTTGGTGGACGGGCAAGTTTACCAGATGCAATAGACGGAGCATTTATTCATGTTCAAAATTCAGTTGGCACTTATAAAGGCTTTTTTCATGATTTTCTTTTTTTGAAATTATTTGGTGTGAAAACTCCAGGCATAATTTTTTTAATTTCAATTTATGTTTAAAAATTAGATTAGGATTATAACTCTTCATTAGATTATTGTAAGTAATTGGAATAGGAAGGCTACCACACCTGTTTGAAAAATTGAGACATTGGCGGTGTGGGCAGAGGGAGTAGTCTGTATTGCTGAATCCATGACAGTTTGCACATATCAAAATGTGTAGGCCTACACACTAATGTGGATACTTAAACCCTGTATAGTATGTAAATATTTTCTCAGCGGTTTGTGCTTTGAGAAATTAACTCCGGTTTTGGAGTTTTTATGTTCTTGTTGTTATGTTTTTCTTCCTGATTAACTTATTTTCCTGTTTTTGCAATTAAATATTGCATTGAAAATAACTATCTTTTCTTGTTTGTAAATTCACTGTGAATGTTATTGTGTCTCTTTTGTATTATATAAAGAAGATTCATGTGGCAATTTGGAGTGACGAGTCACTTCCATGCTCGAACTATAATTATTTTTTCCTGGCTCAACAGATCTTTGGCTGGCTGTTCTATGTCTGTCTGTCTGCCTAGATGTTTTGTCTGTCTTTATCAATAATTTATGTGGAGATTTCTCTCATTAACCTTTGAAAAATGGGTAATAGTAATAGGTGAACGCAGGGGTATTATTTAACTTGCTAATCTAAGTATTGAAAGATGCAGAATCCAAGTTGTGAAATCTATTTTTTTTTGTTTTGGGAAGGAAAGTGTTTCATTAAGAGGGTAAGGAAAAATAGGACGAAAAGTTGGTACATACAAGTAAGCATTCACGTGTATTGTCTTTGAGTTTATGAAGAGCCTCTTGGTTGTCATGTTACTATGACAAAATTTCGAGGAATAAAGTTCATTTCTGACATTGTTCAGTTCATTAAACCATATCAAAGATATTGTCAGCTATACTGGGCAGTCATGGGGTGTTTGACCCATGCAATGATGAAGGTAGTGGTAGCTTGTAACGGTACTGGTAGTAATATTACCTTGCATGACATAGGCATATAATGTAATAATAGGGGCCTACTTTATCTAGGAGCTGAGCCAATTGCCTAGTGAGGTCAAGCATAAACCGATAATCATAAAGGCGATTACTGTAGCTGAGGTGAGAGGATTTGATCATAACGATGTTGAGGTTGCATGTCAGTCGATCATAACGATGATTGGGCTGCATGTTTCTCTCCCCCCCCCGCCCCTCTCTCTCTCTCTCTCTCTCTCTCTCTCTCTCTCTCTGTGTCTCTCTCTCTCTCTCTCTCTCTCTCTCTCTGTCTCATTATCTCTTCCTCTCTTTCACTCACTCTTTCTCTATCGCAATCTCTTTTTCTCACTTTCTCTCTCTCTTTTCCACTTCCTTTCTCTGTCTCTCCCTCTTTCAATCTAACAGTACTAAGAGTAAGGCTTTAGCTTAACTTTCTCGTGCAATCTGTGATAATGCGAAACAGCCTGGTACATGTACATGATTGTATGTACTTGAGATTGAAAGTGCCCAAGAACAACAGTGACACACGATTGAGAGGAAACAGACAGGGAGGAGTCTGTGGCGCCTATCAGCTGTGACTTCATCCGCAACTGTGACGCCTATCAGCTGTGACTTCATCCGCAACTGTGACGCCTATCAGCGGTGACTTCATCCGCAACTGTGACGCCTATCAGCTGTGACTTCATCCGCAACTGTGACGCCTATCAGCTGTGACTTCATCCGCAATTCAGTTGTGGTGTTGCATCAATAATGACGAAAAAAAATGAACCGCTGAATGCCTACACTGGTGCCATTGTTCCTGCCAGTAAACACACATATAGCCTATAACTCTTCGATTGCATAGACAATGCATCAGCACCAGAGAATTAACAAATGTACTGAGAACAATATTGCAAGTTCTGCATCAAGTCGCAAACTACAGTCTCAATGTCGTATTCAGCAGCCCCAGTTTTTGAGGTTTTAATTTTTTTTAAAAGATTTTAAAAATTCGTCACTCGTCCACAGTCAGCATGAACGCATTAGGAAATTCACTTGTGCTTGAAACTTTCACTTTTTTTGTGATATAAGATTAAGAAGGAGAATACGTTTGTGGGTGCTGGAAATGAGATTGAGTGAAAGTGAAAGTCCACGATGTGTTTCCATAAAAACAGTACAGTGTACCAATAACAATTTGAGAGAATAGGTTTATTGAAAATAGAATTCTTTTCATGCCGGAAAGTTCTGAACTTGGGGCTTCATATTACATGTATAGGTCTGTAGAGTTGAGATATTGGAAATAATAATCCGAAAAACGTTACTTTTAGCAGTTCCTATGCACATACAGCGTTTGTGCGTCTACGCAGAACAGTTACCAGTACCCGGTTGGCGATGTTCATGTAACTTATGGCTCCTTTAGGGTGGGTCATAACATGCAACCAAATCGTTCTTGGTCATCCAGTTTGTTGTTTTTGTCGTCTTTGCAACTTGTGCTACCTAAGGTTATCAGTTTTCATTCCACTTGTCTGATGTCCTGTCAGGTGAACTGCTCGTCTTCGATGCCTTAAAGATCACTGGTCCTTTTTATTTACGAGTACCGGTTCTCATGAGTTGATGTAAGTTTGTCAAGAGTTGTAAGACTGAAGTAAACGAGCGCCATGTGCAATGAGGACAAGAAAATGAGATATACTGTTTGAGAGATGAAAAAGACGATCCATTCCCTGAGCCAGAGTAACCTATTCATGGTAGTCAGTGATCTGGAAGAGTTACATTTTGTACTGTATTGGCAGTTGCTCGATAGTCCCTCTTGTTTCCTGTTGGTTTCTCTGAGCATTTCGGGAGGCCTACGTTGCAGTTGGTGAGGGTGATTCTCCATGGGCGGCTCTGTGATGAGAAAACAATCGATAGACTAATAAAAGTTCTTCTTCGTTGTTTTCAAGCAGAGTAAGCTCTACATTTTGTTTTAGCCGAGCAAAGACCTCAGCAACAAATTTCATCCTCGAGACCAAGATGTCCCCCCCCCCCCCCCACCTATACATACACATAGGACTAAGCACTCCGTACTTGAAACGTAGGTTTATTACCTTTACGGCGTTTTATTCATGTTTGGAACTCTTTCTATCATTAAATATCATTTCATGATGTATACTATGATATTATCATCTATTACACATTACTTTTTGAAAATATGCTTTCATTTGACTAAGATAACTCTTTAAAATATTCAGTTTTGCAAGTTTGAAAATTCCCTGGTAAGGCAACCTTAATCTCGACGCAGGAAAATACAACTAACATGCTACTACATAGTACTTTCGGGAATATTTCCTGTTAATGCCACTGATGATAATTCCCTTGCTTTTATAAAAGCGTAGTTCTGCAGGAGGAGCAGATCTATAATGCATTAACGTTTCTTGCTGATTTCTAACCTTCAGTTTTATCCCCTGTATTTAAGTCCTCCCGAATCTGGCGCACTGCCTGTGTATTTAATTCATTGCAATTAACACAAGGAAGGCAATATTCTTGCTTCTGAAACTGCACATGCGACATTCCGGAGCTGGCATCGTCGAGCGCTTCATGAAAAGCACCCATTACGGTAATTACACTATTTTTAGCCTGCAGCCTTTTTAGTTTTAGAATTATTGATGCAAACTTGAGATGATCTGAAATTTATGACTAGTATCGAATTCATATTTGAAACTAGAGTCTAGATTTTAGGAAACAGCTTTTAGCTTTTTATAGGGGGCCGCCATTCATGGTGCGCATGTGGTGCTCACTTCGTTGTCCGATTTTAACATCAGTTCATTCTAGTGTGTCTCTGAGGATCTTCTGCGTGCAGTGAGAACTCCCGAAATGGTGTGCAAACTTTTGAGATTGAATAAATAGTCTAAAACTGGTTGTTTCCTGTGATGGTACACCGACTCTAGTATGTTTTGCGTCTGTTTTAACCCAGTGCATCTTCAGGTCTCTCATTCCGCTGCGGGAGGAGGACCAATGAGACGGACTTATTTCAGTCTCGCCAGTGCGAGAGGCCCCGTTTAATTTCAGAGTTCTCATTTCACACTTGAACCGAGCTTAAACAGGCCGGGCTGGGCGCTCCACCAGCTGTAAAAACAGGCAATACATGTATTCCTTATTCTGTGCAACAAGTTGAGGTCATATCAAAATCTCAGACTTTTTGTTGCTTTCGTGCCACGATGCAGTGATGTTTGTTATTCAATTCTTCTAGTGTGCAGTGGGACAGTTTATTCTCTCTAGCTCTCTTGGGACTTTGTTCCAACTGCCCTGTCAATCTTTAGCTCATTAACAGTCTCTTTCTGAAGTTTAAAAAAAACAAAAACAATACATGTATTGATAAAGAAGGAAAGGGCTTGCGAAAATATGAGTCAAGAAAATAGTTCGAGGGAAGCGACAATAGTTGCAATAAACAAGTATGAACTGAAAAGTAGATGAACAGAGGAGTGCATGTAATTGCCCAGGGATCGGAAAGCAAAGGAGAGAGAAAGGCAGAAGGTGCCCTAAGAAGTTAACAGACATAGGCTAAGTGGGAAGAGAAAAGTTGGTATAAGAAGAAAGATGAGGGTGGATAAACACAAAATTGCAGTTCAGAAATGATTATTTCACTACACAAGAAGATTTTTTTTTCGAATCCACGTAGAGGAAAGGAAACTGTAATGTTAAGATTGCATCTTTTCCTGTTTTTATTTCAGTGACCTTTCTTTCATAAAAACACCCAACTCTTTGTTACTTCGAAGTGCCAGTTCCTCCACTATCCTTGAATTGTGACTGTTTAAACAGTGTGTGATGTTGCTGTAAGTCAGCGATTAAAGTCTTTCGTCAAATCTGATTACACTGTACTCTCCAGAGGTTTACTAGATTTGACCATCTCATCTTCATTCCATCTACATGTACGCAGTCAATCATCCACGTTGTGCCTGGTTTTGATTGTTCCGCCTTCTAAATCAAGGGAAATAATTACTGCTATGGGAATTTTGTCTGGCTTGTTTTTATTATTCCCCTTTGAATGATCACCTCTACTTCAGTGAGTAACTGAAAGCTTGATAATGTTACATACAGGCAGCTGAGTTTCGGATTTTATTTATAAAATAATCAGTAACATTTTAGCCGTGTTTGTTAATACTGCGACCAGATACATGTAGTGAAGACACAGGCGAGAGTGATCAAAGAACAGCCCTGTTATTAAAATTTTCAGATAGTGCTGATCACAATCAATGTGTCATGGATTTTTTCAAATTTTAATTATTGTGTGCATATGTGTGTTTGTGTGCGTGCTTGAGCACATGGTGTGTGTGTTTTACCCCAGTCCTGCCAGTATTTAATGCAGTGGATAAGCCCGACGAAGTGTATGTATGACATTTCAGCTAGCCTAATAGAAGATTTGGCTACACCTTACAAATTCTTACTGTCATTTTATTAAAGATGAAAGCTGTATGCAGTAGAACTATTATGTAAATTTGAACGTACTGATACAGCAAAGACCGGGTATATATTTCATGAAATATCTACACAGTGCACCAGTTACATAAGAAATGTCGTCGTACCTGAGTTATGGAGCAGATGGAAATGCTTTTTTTATTTAATTTCACCCCCCCCCCCTTTGTGCGCAAAGACAATCCTCTTACAAAACAATCATGTTTCTTCGAGACAACACTGTATGAGTGATCTTTCTCTTAACCCCCCCCCCCCTCTACCCTTTGTGCTCAAAGACAAGGCTCTTACAAAACAATCATGTTTCTTCGAGACAACACTGTATGAGTGATCTTTCTCTTAAACCCCCCCCCCCTCTACCCTTTGTGCTCAAAGACAAGGATCTTACAAAACAATCATGTTTCTTCGAGACAACACTGTATGAGTGATACCCTTTGTGCTCAAAGACAAGGCTCTTACAAAACAATCATGTTTCTTCGAGACAACACTGTATGAGTGATCTTTCTCTTAAACCCCCCCCCCCCTACCCTTTGTGCTCAAAGACAAGGCTCTTACAAAACAATCATGTTTCTTCGAGACAACACTGTATGAGTGATCTTTCTCTTAACCCCCCCCCCCCTCTACCCTTTGTGCTCAAAGACAAGGCTCTTACAAAACAATCATGTTTCTTCGAGACAACACTGTATGAGTGATCTTTCTCTTAACCCCCCACACCCCCTCTACCCTTTGTGCTCAAAGACAAGGCTCTTACAAAACAATCATGTTTCTTCGAGACAACACTGTATGAGTGATCTTTCTCTTAACCCCCCCCCCCCCTCTACCCTTTGTGCTCAAAGACAAGGCTCTTACAAAACAATCATGTTTCTTCGAGACAACACTGTATGAGTGATCTTTCTCTTAAACCCCCCCCCCCCCTCTACCCTTTGTGCTCAAAGACAAGGCTCTTACAAAACAATTATGTTTCTTCGAGACAACACTGTATGAGTGATCTTTCTCTTAAACCCCCCCCCCCCCCTTTACCCTTTGTGCTCAAAGACAAGGCTCTTACAAAACAATCATGTTTCTTCCAGACAACACTGCATGAGTGATCTTTCTCTTAACCCCCCTCCGCCCTCCCTTTGTGCGCATAGACAAGGCTCTTACAAAACAATCATGTTTCTTCCCCCCCCCCCCCCCTCCGCCTTTCCAAAACTGCGGACAGCCATATTTGTGTACACGTATATCTCCGCATTAATGGAGAGCTAAACAAGCTTTTTTCTTGGTCTATTTCTATCAGACTGTCGATACATGTGCAGTAATGTATCCCGTATCGGTGCAGCTCTGCTCAAGAAATAAATAACATGGACATTCACAGGAAAAGACTATAGCAACACAGTTGTATATTGCGTAGGCCTGATTGTTTTTTTGGAATTCAAAACAATTGGTTGAATGGAGGGAATGCAACTTGTCTGAAAAGATGAATAGACCAAAGTCGATAAGAGCGAATGTTAGCACATAATGAAAACTTGCGCCTGTCTGCATTGATGTGTGGACTTATTTTGCACTACCCAGCCTTGTGACCCGTTGGATCATCTTTTGGGAGACTAAGCTTCCCTGCATGTGCTCGAACATTGATTCCAACAGCAAAAAGAACAACATGTGTATTCTAAGTCCAAGAGACAAATATTAATGTGGTGACTGAGGTGGCTCCCATTTTTTTTTTTCCGAATTTTACGCAATTTCTTCTGGGCAAGGCTTTTTTTTTTTTTTGCGGAAAAAACAGACGTGGGATCAGGGGACTGATTGTACCAATTGTTGAAAAGGTACCACTTCAGATCAAATGGGATCTGAACAAACCATTCGGTGTGTGTAAGTACAGAGATGACTGTGTGTTTGAGAGTATAACCAGACTGAACAAAATGATAATAATATACATGTAGTATTAGCAGACGTGTCCATTGGTCAGCTCCGTTTAGAAGAAAAAAGAGGTCTACAGTTCTTGGTTTCAGTTTCGATTAGATCTAGCAAAAATAAAAGAAAGTCAACAAAATCAATGAATTATGCAAATGGGCACAAAGTCGAAATCCGACAAACAAAACACAAAACATAATTGAAGATGAAGAATATGATTAATGTTTGTGGTCTAGTGGTAGTGATGATATTGTTGATAATATTGGTTGTGAGAATATGGGAAAACAAGAGGAGGAATGAAGAGAAAAATAAAGAAACAAGAAAATTAATAAAAAGCTGATACGCCGCAGCGGAGTATGTGGAAAAGTTACAGGACTGCTCTTGTCTTAAGCTCGATTAGAAACTGGAGGACACATGGTCTTCTCTGAGCTCAAGATAACCTAACGCTGTTCTGTTCTTGGATAACGAAGTGTGTGTTGTGACCGCCGGGCACTGTGACCATTTTCGTGCCTCGGCAAAACACTGAATGCCTTCTATGTGCCCTTGATAAAGAGAGAAAGCTGATGTTTATTCCTGGAATAGAACATAACAGCCCACAGTAATTGTCTCACGAGCAAGATGGTAAACAAGTAAAAAACTAGTTGGGTAAACATTTGCGGAGAAGCTGTGTAAAGCTCAAAACGTACTTCATCCAACCACTACCTCTATCGCTCGACGATAAATCAACCACTAAAATGTCTCCTGGCCATGGCATTTTGAGATCCAGTTAAAACTAGCTGCTAATGTGCGATACACTTGGTCACGGTGCAGTAAATGACGATTACCTAGTTGTCGAGTTGCAGCAGTGGCAAATGTAATGAGTTTTGCACCTAACTAGTAACCTCAGCTTATCCCACCACATACACGAGGGTTAATTATATCAAACTCTGCCTTATGATAGGGCTCCCTTTGACATTTGCCCCTTTTTTTTATGTTTTATGTATCTCTCTGCGTGCATGCTTCCTCGTTAAATCACGTGAAAGAACGCATGTTTGGAAGGGCAGAAGATACCAGAAGATCTACCTAGTTGCTTATAAGACAGTACAGTTATCAAAGAACACGGTGCTTCGAATTATCCTGATGTATTTGTTTATTTATTTACGTATTTATTTGTATTTTTCTTTATTCAAATACCCATCTCCGTCTAAGATTATTATTTTATTGAAATCTCTCAATTTTTAAAAATTTATTTATTTGATTTTTCTCATGACAGAGCTCCACATCATATCGTGTGAATGCATACCTTAAAAGCTAGTTTTGAGAGCCTGTTATCCAATCCACAGGCAGCTCGAAAGTCATTTAACAACATGTTCTCCTTCAGAAGAATGTTAGAAAAGAACAGTTTTCAAAAATCAAGGATGAAATAATGGATCAAGTAATAGCAGAGACAAAAATGGGGGAGGAACAATTAGAAAAATAAAGGAATATAATATCGAAGTGTCTAGGCACACGACATGTGGAAAAAGCGTGGAGAGATTTTTTCACGACACGTTTTTTATCCAATCAGAGTTGACCGTTTTCTGACTCAAAATGGCGGCCCCCACTGAGCGGGAGGTCGGAAGCTGGGGGGCGTGAGGGTCTAGTCAGTTGGTATCAATGGGCGGTGGTCAGATTGACTAATCAGGCGAAAAGGGGCTGGGGTAGCTGTAATAAGACGTGAAACGTCGTGAAAAACTTCACCAAGGCCATTTTAATGACATGTCGTGGAAAACTTCACCAAGGCCATTTTCATGACATGTCGTGGAAAACTTCACCAAGGCCATTTTCATGACATGTCGTGGAAAACTTCACCAAGGCCATTTTCATGACATGTCGTGAAAAACTTCACCAAGGCCATTTTCATGACATGTCGTGGAAAACTTCACCAAGGCCATTTTCATGACATGTCGTGGAAAACTTCACCAAGGCCATTTTCATGACATGTCGTGGAAAACTTCACCAAGGCCATTTTCATGACATGTCGTGGAAAACTTCACCAAGGCCATTTTCATGACATGTCGTGGAAAACTTCACGGAGGCGATTTACACGGCGTGTCGTGAAAATAGCCACTTCCATATAATATAATTTTTAAGATTTCGGAAAATACACATACAGGCTGTGCAATATGAATCATCTGTGTAGTAAAAACAACAGCAACAAAAACAACAACAAAAAAGCGAATTTTTTAATTTTTTTTTTCATTTCAGTAAGGAGATAATAAAATATGCAGACAAAGTTCTACAAGAAGGATGCTCTTCTAGACTTCCCTCACCGCCGTGCTAAGTTGACACATAGCGCTGCTGTTACTGAATAAATCATGTGGATGGTCCAACACTTCAATCAGCTAGAGGCTGACCTCCATGGACCGTCAACTGCCTGCTTGGACGGAGTAGATTGTAGTCAATTTGATTTCTCTACTTAGAGCAGCGACTGCCAAGATCTGATTTTCCTCATCGTTCCGCTGTCCTTGATTCAATTTCAACCCCGCACTAATCTGGTGCCTTTTCTAGTGTCTGTACATTTTCTGTCCCGTCGTTGAGCCTTTCCAGTGTCTGTGAACTTCTGTCTACCTTTGAGTCTGCCTCGTTTGTCTCTTATAGTGGTGACTCATCACATAGGTGTAGTTTGATAATATTGTAGTGATTGCAGATGAAGCATCCGTCTATCTATCTATCTATCTATCTATCTATCTATCTATCTATCTATCTATCTATCTATCTATCTATCTATCTATCTATCTATCTATCTATCTATCTATCTATCTATCTATCTATCTATCTATCTATCTATCTAATATATCTATCTATCTATCTATCTATTCGTCCGTTTCTGTCTGTCTATCTGTCTGTCCCTCCGTCCGCTCGTCCTACCGACCGTGAGTCTATCTTTCTATCTATCTATCTATGCCTGCCTGCCCTGCGGCCTTTCATTATGTCTGCCTATTTGTCTGACCGTCATTCTGTCTATCAATCTGTGTTTTGTACATATTTTTGTTTTAATAATATGGGTTTCAAATTCTTCTGATATGCTTTCTTCTATTTAATCTTTACAAAAAATGTGACATGTAGCGTTAACAGCCTAAAAGATAGTATTCAAGACCATGTAATTTTCCTTCATTGTCAACTGCGAACGCTATCAATATTTTTTTATTTTTTTTTATCTTTCCTTTAACTAAAATCCTGTACTTCTTTTTCAGTATGTTTGTTTTTGACCACCCACTATTTTTTTTCCGCTACAATTTCTCCACTGTGTTTTCTTTTTAAGCTACAATTTCTCCCAGAGCCCCGTGCCTACACAGTGAATGTTTCACATGAAACATCAAATCTCCCTGTCCATTAATTAGTCTCCCAGCTTTTACTTTCTTTCAATAATTCCTTCTATTTTCTGATCTCACTCCAAACAGTTTCCACACTACACAGGCTTCAGAATGCTGAAATATTAATGAAGGAAATGTGTGGAGTGTAAGGCATATTTCCATCCCACTCCCCAGTGGCAAAAAGACCAGAAATCCTTTTCCAATCGTTGGACCTTTATTCTTGAAGGTATTCCACGTGTCGATGCCGTAGCATTTTCAGTGGTCAGTCGAGTCAGGTCTCTCTGCTTGCTGCTTAATTCGTTAATCAAAATACTACGGTCTACAGTGTTTACTTGTATCGCGTGTGCGTATCGTCTAGAAGTAGCGAAGAAATGCCAAGCGATTTGCCCTATTTATTGAAAGACCTCATTTGGTATTCAACTTGTATCACTCTGGTCAAAGGATCGAGCAACGGCATTATCATACTATAAAGGAATTAAGGCTTCCAATGTAGTCATGAAAGGCTCTTTAACCAGTGAGTCTTAAATTCTACAAAATATTACGCATAGAAAGACGCAAAGATATGCGTGGACACACTTAAAAGGTCTTGAAGTTCGCTATATCTTTAATACTTTCGCTGATTTTTAGCCACAGTTGAACAGAAGAGTGTTCCGACATTTGGGGGGGGGGGGGGGGGGGGGAGACGCATCTTCCTCTAGCAGAATTAAAAAGTGTGACAGGAAATTTCGTTCTGCGCCTGCACATTAGTAATGAAAACTCAACTTTAAAAACCACAAGATCTGTGTTTCCCCGGAGTCAGTGGCTCAACTAGTTTTTTTAAGACGGGTGGCGCATCTGAATCAAGTTTGTGCTGTCTCGGTTCTAAAGTGAGATGTGGACCATCGGGCTAAACAGTACCACGCGCTCTGGCAAAACCAAAGTAAGTCTGTCGGGCAAGTTCATGCGCATCCAAATTTTCTTTGATCAACTGGATGAAAGAGAGGCCGCCTGCACTGAGTCAAAACAGAGGCAAAAATCGACTTCAGTCAGTGCGCCATCGGTCTTAGGCTAATCTGTGATTACAATGAACTTTGGCTATTTGCTGAATTTTGTTTTATTTTGTTTTCAGAGTGAATTCTCGGAAAGTACATGCATAGGGAACGGGATTGAATGACACAGTTACTATATTTAGATTTACGTCATGGGACATTCGAACTATTCAACGCGGCGGTTGAGCACAGTTATGGACTTCGTACACACTTTTCATGTGCGGTTCATCTTAGTGCCTCGAATCGCCCTTACAAAGTTCATAAAAACTGTGCGTTGAACAGTTCGAATGTCCCATGACGTCATAGGTAAATTTGAATTTTGTACCTGTGTCATTAAATCCCGTTCCCTATAGACGAACACAAAACTTTGGGAAAAACCAAAAGGACTGAAAATAGGTCAACCGTCAACAACAATGGTAAGCATTAGAGGTGAGGCAAACAATAGACCATTTGAGACGGATTGTATCAAGTGACTAGTAATGCAATGAGCATGTTGATTTTGCTTTGCTTTGCCTCACTTAGGGGCAAGGTTAAGGTCATGAGCCTTGGGAACTTTTCGTAAACCTGGTGAAGCCTATTAGGATTAACATTTCAAATCCCAGGAGTGAAAACACAATGAATTTTGCTCATTATCTACAGTTAAACAGTTCCAGTATCATAATATTCATTCGTAACTGTTATTAAAGACATAATAAATATCCCATGTATTAGAATTTACATGTACTTTGAGATTGATAATATGGGAAAATGGCTCTGCAAAATAATGGCCAGCATTCAAAATCAGACATGTTTTTGTGCTCGAGTACAATTTTGAATACATACCACTTTGGACATTATATTGTTAGGTTCAGAATTGGGGACGAGATTTAAAGGCCGGGTTGGGTTTGGCCATCTGGCAACTGTAACCGTTCTTTTGCGGGAAATGCCGACAAAAACCATTCAAAACTTGACCACAAATTGGCACGGAATAACCTAATTCAGTTTAGCCCATTGGCCCACTAGTATTTAAATGCTCTCTCTTTTTATTACTACCTTACATTAAATGGTAATGGTTTTTACTATTGGATTAAAACAA
Organism: Onchidella celtica; assembly: GCA_963931925.1. NCBI lineage: Eukaryota > Metazoa > Mollusca > Gastropoda > Systellommatophora > Onchidiidae > Onchidella > Onchidella celtica. Next base: position 109,506,416 of record OZ007567.1, on the reverse strand, counting down.
TTAGAATAATGGAGTCTACTGGGTAAAATGTTGGCCTCCGAGTTCGAGATGGCAATCACCTAACTACAACTACATGATTGTATTGATCTCCGTTTTTGTTCTGGTAGACTTTATTTCTGTGCTTACTGTCTGTCTGCGAATTTCAAGAAACAGTGAATAATTAATAAGTACCACAGTGCTGACGGCTTGACTGCTATGTGAAATATTCCCTTGTTGCTTGTTTGGTTTTGCTTTTTGGTTTATTTTTGTTTTTATTTTTGTTTTTCGTGACTGCTGGTCTTGGAGTTCTGTCTTTTGAACTGTCCTGAATTCCGTTTATTTATTTTTTTCCAGCTGATAATAAAATTTCGGACATTGATCTGCCAATCTTGCCTACCATTATTATTCAAATAATTAATTATCTATCTATCTATCTATCTATCTATCTATCTATCTATCTATCTATCTATCTATCTGTCTATCTATCTATCTATCTATCTATCTATCTATCTATCTATCATCTATGTATGTATGTATGTATGTATGTATGTATGTATGTATGTATCTATCTATCTATCTATCTATCTATCTATCTATCTATCTATCTATCTATCATCTATGTATGTATGTATCTATCTATCTATCTATCTATCTATCTATCTATCTATCTATCTATCTATCTATCTATCTATCTATCTATCTATCTATCTATCTATCTATCTATCTGTCCGCCTCTCTGTGTGTCTGTCCGTCTGTAATAGGGGTGGTTGGTGAGCGCTGCTGGTAGAGATTTCTTTCTGTCTCACAGATCCGATATATTCTGTCTGTCGTCTGGCTTTCTCATAGAACAGTGTGACTGTCACCGTGTCCACGTGCTCTCTCCAAACTTCAACTCAAACTGGCTGTCTGACTATTATATCATTTTCATAGCTGTCTGAAAAATCTCCCTCCTCGTCTGTCCCTCTGTAGATCAGTTCGTCTATTATCTTTTCCATTCAGTTCTGGACGCCACATCTTTCACGCCATTCAATCTCTCATACACACTGTTTTAATCTCAGTAATAATATCTCTGGCCCATCTATGGTTTCAAAAAGTGTATAAATATATCTTTTGTCACCTCTCTTTCTTCTTTCAATGTCTGAACATTGTATTCAGTATGTGCATTGCTTAACCGAATGCTATTTTCAAACGGCGAACAAACAAACAAACCAACACAGAAAATCTGTGTAAGGTTCCTGCAAGCGTTGGCGCGTGTACGCTAATATAGATGAAGCCCGCCATTCTTTAAATTTTGGGCGCGCTTATTTTATGTATGTAATAAGTAGCTTGTACAGCGCTCAAATCCACATGTGCTCTACAGCGCTGACCTAAAATTAGAAACAGGATTAATATAAAATCAATTTGTCATGCTCCGCCTCACATACACCAACAAAATTTAATGCATTTTCATCCTCAAACCTCTGAGACCAAAGGGACACCATACCGTTTCAAAGAAAACAGTTCTAAAAAAATTAAGTTTTGAGTCTGTTTTTACATGTGATGATGTTCTCACATTTCTCGGTGTCAACTTTAATGTTGTTCCACAATTTAGGTCCACTAATAGAAAAAGTTTTTTCACCGAGTGACAATCTGACTGTGGGTGTCTCAAGAAGTTTATTCAGATACTGGAATCAACATCTAGTTCTGTTTTCGCCTACAAAATAATACATTTTCTTTTTAAGGATAGATAGTGTAGTAGAAAGTGAACATAATATGTTTATTTATGTAACATACAAGTGTGCAATCTATTCTGAAAAACGGTAGAAAATACACCCCAAATCCAGGGTGTATACACCGCTGATCAACTTTCTTTATTCTGAATCAGAACTTGAGAGAAGATGAAGAGGAGGATAACCCAGGCAAGAGGTTGCGAGATTGTGGGTGAAAGTGGACGACTGCGTGCGAAGTATGCACAATATAGTGATCGATACTGTAGAGGGGGTGCGAGGAATTCTCACTACTATATTAAAGTGGTAGAACGGTAAGCACAGTCATGTATTAGTAGTAGCTCCCGATCTGGTCCGGGAAACTACAAATTAAAGTGTTGAACTGTGATATTACCATTTCAGTTTAGGTATTCCTGGAACGGGGAAAAAATGTCACTTTTCTACACGCATGGGCGTAAGTCATTTTTGACATGTTTGAGGTAGTAAGGAAAAACTGTTTCTTTCTCTGTCACCCGGTGACATGTGCCTTTGTGATTCTATTGGATAATTACTTTTTGCTATTCGGGTAGTTCTTTTTCTATAATAATTATTATCTGATAGCCCTCATGTTCAGGAATGCAATGAACCGTCAGTTATGCCTTTTGGCATAAGTCTGACGTACATGCCATTATCTTAGAGCAGTGACGATATATCACTTTAATTGCAGTCTGTTTCACATACAAGTAAACATTGCAGAAGTCCAACATGATTCTAAATTGGTCCATATTTCATGGAAAAGTCCATATTCCAAAGAATGTATTCTTTTGTTTTATTTTTGATATAATAATATGATATTTATGGGCCATGGGGTCCAGTAGAATGTCACACACGGGTAAATGGGTGGAGACGGAGAGGTTTAGCTCAGAACTGCGTTAGTCGTGCATTTGAAATAAGGAATCACAGAAACACGGAACTTTATTTCGGTCCCTTAGCTGATTAGCTCGATACTGTTAGTTTACGTGACGAGCCGTGACGCAGACACTGTCAGATGTGTATCGTCATCCTAGGATATATTGCAGTTTGTCACGGAGAGAGAGAGAGAGAGCGAGAGAGAGAGACGGAGACAGAGAGAAAGAGCGAGAGAGAGAGAGAGGGGAGAGACAGAGAGAGAGAGCGAGAAAGAGAGAGAGAGATAGCAAGAGAGAGAGAGAGGGAGACAGAGAGAGAGAGAGAGAGCGAGAGAGGGAGACAGAGAGAGAGAGCGAGAGAGGGAGACAGAGAGAGAGCGAGAGACAGAGAGAGAGAGAGAGAGAGAGAAGTGCAGATTAGATTCACTAGTGCCAAGAACAATTATTGACCGTCAGCATTTGTTTTTAAATGCGGTATACAGACATGTTCTTTGTGTTTATTGTGAGCGAAAGATTTCCCGGATTCAAAAGAACAGATTTCTTGCATGCTTTGTTACTAAAAAATGAAAGGAAAATTCAAAGAGCACAAGGGACATACAGCAGATTGGCAAGTGACTGAATGTGGATTAGATGCTGATGAGTGAGAAGTAGGTGGATGGGTGAGATGAAATATGTACGGGGTGATCCAGAGGCAGAAAAGGGACTGAAAAAGAAAATAACGACGGAGACGGGGATGGGGGTACAATGATATCGGTTCGTTTCACTTTACGTCACCTAGACTTGTGATGCTGACCGTGTTGCTGTGCGCGGCATCCCCGCCTCCAATTTCGCACAGCCGCTGTGTGTGTGTGTGTGTGTGTGTGGGTGTGTGGGTGGGCACGGGGAGCGCACCCGCAAAGAGTTTGTTTTTGGCACGCCGGCTGAGCATGCGCACTCCTGGGGGAAAGAAGCATTCGTCCTTGTTGGAACTTCCGAAGAAACGCGAGTTTGAGTTTTACGCCACTTTGCGCCTCTCACATTCTATTTGGGTACACTCTCTTCATTTATATTTCGTATCCACAGCTGTCAAGTTTAACACAGAATTAAATACATTCATATAAATTTAACACGTTAGTAAAATTCTTTTTTAAAAAAAGTTGTTTTGTATAGACCTGGAAAAAGTTTTGTAAACAAGAAGAAACGCGAAATGAAATTTTAAATTTTGTAGGAGCACAAAATTGTATGATGACGTCAAGTGAAACAAACGAATGCTCTATATCATTGAGCAGAAAGTCAGAAAAGCGGTTCTTATTCTGTTTAAATCAAATCAAAAGGGAAAAAAATAGAACAAATTGTCCTCTTTGAACATTTCATTCAGTTTATTCATGGAAATGTAACGTTTACTACGATGCTAACTGTAGAGAATTACATGTACGAATGAGATAAACTTTCTTGGATAATTTCCTCTGTTTGCGGTGGGGAATCATTTTTCTTGGGTTATTGTAAAATCTGAAAGGAGATGAAAAACATTTGCAGATAATGTCAAAACGTTGTTTGATTGTTTGAAATATTTATCCGTGCTAGTAGAGAACTTGTGGCTTCACGGGCGAAGGACAAAATTGGATTTCTAATCACCCTTAATCTCTTAAATAATCTTGTCTTGGGGCTTATCGAAGGGAGCCAAAAAAGAGTATCGTACTTTCCTATCATAACATTTAAAATGATTTCACCTGAAACTTCAACGAATACAACAGTTCCATACAGTAACAATATGGTTAGATTATAAACTGACACCTAAGAAAATTAATTTTACAACTTTTGAAGCTGTTGTTCCGGCTACAGGGTTGAGCAAAAGAAAAAGTTGCCAAACTGCACCACAATAAAATATTCCCGCCACTAACTTTTTTTTTTTTCTTCATCTAATAGACTTTTAAAGTCACAGCAAAAAATTAAAGGATTCATTTAAGAAAAGTATAAACAGAACTAATGCACATCCGAGTTGTTGTTTTTTCTGACACACATTCAGTTTCGTGCTATTTCCCAGCAAGAAAATAGACCAAAGTGTAAGGAAAATGTCGGGCCATGCAGATCTGGCTTTACAGAATATCCCTTAGAGAGGGGGGAAGGAGGAGGAGGAGGAGGAGAGAGGGAGAGAGACAGACAGTGGAGAGAGAGAGAGCACGAGAGAGAGCGAGGGAGAGAAATGCACCTAGCTTGCCTTTTCATGAAAGCGCACTCGTGTATTCGCACAACCCTTTTTTTTTAAATGAAATATTCTGTAATCTTCTTGATGAAATTAATGTTCCCATGTTTTTCTATTGATTAAGGAGTACAATATTTTGGGTGTTTATTTATGTAATCAAAATGTATTGAAAAAAATAAAACAAAAAAGAATACATTCCAAAATATTTTTTTCTTCTCCAGTAAGTCCTTGGCACCAGTACAATTTTTGTGAGGAGGGAAGGTGTAACAGTTGATGCAAATTTCAGCACGTTATGATGGGGAGAGTCAGATGAACTGATCGTCTACCCCTTAAAAAACGAACCTGTCTCGAACTGTTGTAGAAATAAATAACAGGATCCGATGAACAATTAATACTGACGTTTAATAACTGTAAACAAGAGCTGATATCCACAAGTTACTTACACCTATCAGGGAAGGCACTTACACTTCTACTACTACTGGATTTACACCTACGATTTGCAGCCACGATTTGCACCCCTCCTACTCGCCTGGCCCTCCTTATATATATTCTGCCCAGGAACGTTCAGGAAGCGGCTTAACCGCCCCATAAGCACGAGACAGACGATGAACAATTAATACTGACGTTTAATAACTGTAAACAAGAGCTGATATCCACAAGTTACTTACACCTATCAGGGAAGGCACTTACACTTCTACTACAACTGGATTTACACCTACGATTTGCAGCCACGATTTGCACCCCTCCTACTCGCCTGGCCCTCCTTATATATATTCTGCCCAGGAACGTTCAGGAAGCGGCTTAACCGCCCCATAAGCACGAGACAGACGATGAACAATTAATACTGACGTTTAATAACTGTAAACAAGAGCTGATATCCACAAGTTACTTACACCTATCAGGGAAGGCACTTACACTTCTACTACAACTGGATTTACACCTACGATTTGCAGCCACGATTTGCACCCCTCCTACTCGCCTGGCCCTCCTTATATATATTCTGCCCAGGAACGTTCAGGAAGCGGCTTAACCGCCCCATAAGCACGAGACAGACGATGAACAATTAATACTGACGTTTAATAACTGTAAACAAGAGCTGATATCCACAAGTTACTTACACCTATCAGGGAAGGCACTTACACTTCTACTACAACTGGATTTACACCTACGATTTGCAGCCACGATTTGCACCCCTCCTACTCGCCTGGCCCTCCTTATATATATTCTGCCCAGGAACGTTCAGGAAGCGGCTTAACCGCCCCATAAGCACGAGACAGACCTAGATCGTTCGGGACACATACAAGCCACCCAATCGCACACAGACACGTCACAGCATTACATCACTCAAGGTCGACCCAGCGTAATCTCGGATACCGCAGTATCTTCCAGACCTTCTAGATTTTCTACAGTGAAACAAACAAGCCACACAGCGAGACTTCAAAAGAAATACCGGCCTTGCTGGCGAGAGGGGGGGAGGAAGGTCGCCGAGTAAGACTCGCAATGCAGGGGTGAGAAAATATCGATCGTTCAACTAGTGGGACGCTACAGAAGGGGGGGGGGGGTGTTTTTTCTGGGAGGAAATGTAAATGCCAAGAAGGTTTCTTCTCAAGAATACTATTGCTTTAATCTTAATCTTCACAAAATGGAGGGACGTAAGGCGACGTTAGTTCTAGTTTGTTCTATCTCCATTATGTGATAAACCGGAGATCTTTTAGAATGTAGAAAAAGTGTAATAAATGCGCATTTTGACAGTTGCTTAAAATACCTTGCGGCACTTATCAAGCTGTCTCACAGTTTCGATTTGTTCTAATCCCTTATCATAATTACTAAAGTCGCAAACGTTTAAAGTCGCATTTCTCAGCTGTGCAAATAGTGGAGTTGGAACAAACAAGAACTGAGGTTGCTATAATTTGAGAAAGTTTAATCTTACGCAACAGCAGTTTTCTGAATTTGCGATGGATGAATCTGAAGATGATGTGCGGTCTGCTCGTCCCAAGCGTTTATCACGACCTCTGGGATCCGCATCAGGGACGCCACTGGGCATGAACAGGCTGTTTCTGTGCAGGAGGGTGGTGACTTTCTTGCGGAGAGGTTTGCCATCTATGTATTCCACTTCGTCACGGAATCTGATCTTCTTAGATGTTTTCTTCAGCTCTGCCTTATCACCTGTAGAGTACAAAATACACAATGAAACAGAACATGCCTGAGATGTCCTTACGTGACCAACATTCGGGGTAATCCAGACCAAGGCTGGCTTAGGTGCCAAACAAACCGGTGGCTCGCCGCCTAATTATTTATGCACATCACTCTAAAACACTACTCTCTGCCCATACCGGCGCGTTTTTGGGCAGTGAGTAGTGTTTTAGTGTGATGCATTTATGATAATTAGGTGGCGAGCCATCAATCTGGGGCCTACGCCAGCCTTGGTCTGGCTTACCCTTTAGGCTGCTTGGATCACAGAGTCAAGTCTGTTTTGCCCCTGTTACGACTCAGTGCGAGAGGTCTCTCTTTTCGTCAGCTGACCCAAGACAGTTCTGACGCGCCCAAACTAGTGAGACAGGCTTGGTTTGATCTTGCCAGTCCGTGAGTTTCCGTTGAACCCCATAGTCCACATCTGACATTAAGACCGAGACAAAACAGATGTGACTCAGTGAGCCATCAGCTTTGCATTTCTCTGTATACGGTTGTAAAAACGCCAAAAATATTGGTTTCTTCAGCCATCTCTCAAAGTATATAATATCACTGTAACTTCAACAAAGCGTGCCTTTTGTATTGTTACTTTGACAATTTACGGTCACAGTTAAAAGTAATAATTGTATACCTGACTGTCACATCTCAATGAATCGTACATGGGAGTATTTAATACAGCAGTGTTTCTCAAGGTGGGCCCAACTGAAAATTGCTAAGGCATGGGACTTCAGAATGGGAAGTAAAGATTTTTCATAGCAATCTTAATTTCAAAGCATATTTTAATTGAATGAATACACTCTTCATAGTTTAATTTCATTGTTTAGGTTGGATTAAAACATCGAACTCAACAGACGCAGGACTTGAATGGAATTATACAAATGTTTTTAAAAATCTTTTTGTATAATTATACCAGAGAGTTTAGATGTATTGAGAGGTTTCGCTATTGGCCGATTTGCACTGCGAGACACAGGCGGCTCTGCGAAACCATTGTTGGCATGGAGCGGAAAGTAGGTCGCTGCGGTAAACAATACCGGTTTGTGCATTGCCACGGTGTGTTAGAACTTACAAACGGCTCCAAATAGTTTCAGTCAGTCCAAAAATATGAACAAACCACACTAAACAGATATGCACACTATCTTTGGTGAAGGCGGTCTCTTTCAATTCTTCAATTTCTTGTTTACCGCAGAGACCTAGTTTTGCGTTTAGGCGGAAGTGAGATCTCTCTATACATCTATACTCTCTGATTACACTCTATACTAACTTTGTCCGATCATTGTGGGGCGCACATCTTTTTTGGAAAAATTGAAGAGGGGCTTGGGACAAAAAAAAGATTGAGAAAAAGTACATTACAGCCTGCCCTTGCTGTTTCATATAATGACAGTTATTTACCTAACAACATTCCAGATATCGTTGTAAGTAGTAAATTATCATTAGGACGTGCGTCTGAGTGTACGACAATAAAATACTCTTTAAAGCACGGTGTCTGTGAGACCCTAGGATGTACGGGTAAGAACAGTAAAAGTACATGTGCGTTGGTGAGCATGCACTTGCATATACTAAACTTTTAAATCTTTGGAAAGGTGGGCGATGACGTCATTGAGGAATACCTAGAATTTCAAGAAAGAATTCCCAGAAAAAGGATAAGTGCAAACGTTTTTAAATGCAACTGGATCCATTGGACCCGCGACCTAGTGCGATCGTCAACACAGTTGCAAAATGACACTTGTGACGAACAAAGCGATGATGGTAACAACAACGACATGACAATGACATCAAAGTAACTAGTCCGAACTAGGCGTTACTGAAAACTCCACGGCGTAATATTGGCGCTGGGGTGCTCATGATGAAGGGACTTCAAGTCGTACTGAATCCGAAGCAGCATCCATAATGACTTATGAGATGCCTGTGGATATCAAAAATAGATACATGAGCCTTTTTGATTGTTTGTTTGTTGGTTTTTTGTCTTACTAGTACAATATTCGCTCATGTTTTTTTTAACATGTTTACAGAAAGCCACGAGGAAATGTACAGTGACCCCAGTTTGCAAGTTTGGTGTTCTATGCCCACTTTTCAGCAGACACTGTGTTCATGTCGTCAGTGGACTCAACGCTGACATCCGGTATATCACCTGTTAATTCCAAATCTATATTGCCTGTAAGTAGATAACAATATTCAAAATTTCTCTTTTTTTTTTCGTTTAGCGAAACTCAAACTCTGTAGCAAAATTTCTCAAAATTTGAGTTCAGGAAGATAGGGCACTTTGCTGTGTACTGAGGTGGGGATGTATTATAATTAATTTTATATAAGACACAAATCTGATCCTTGCTCTGCAGACCAATGTCCAAGCAGCCATGGCATTCCGCGTCCGTTCTTTCCCTATTCAAGCAGTCAATGGAAGATGCAGATACATTGTAATTAATTTTTCCTGCATCTGATTGACTTGCCACTCCTTCCTTTAGCCGTAATCATATTCCCGACCCTTTTAGAATTCCCCATGTTTTAATTTTCATCCAGTTAATCTTTTTCGCCTTTTCATTGCATCTTTTTATTGTACGATTCACAATAACTTGCACGTTGCACATTGCAATATATGTCGTTCACCCCTTAATTTCAGCTTTCCAAATTGTGTGTTCTTCCATGCTCAAGTGAAGAAAGGAACTAGCCAACTCTGTTACTCAGTTTTCCGTGAACTGCACCCAACCCACATAAGGAACGCCATTATGACAGAAAGAAAGGCACCCAGTCAATATCTCAACATTCAATGGTCTCAAAGATATTTCATGTCAAGTAGCAGCATCCATTTTTCTTTCCATGTCAGCCGGTCTCCCTCTCTTAATTATTCAACTCTCTCTCTCTCTCTCTCTCTTTCTCTCTCTCTCTTTTCTTCTCCGCTCCCCTCCCCCCAACCCCTCTGTGTTACTCAATGAAACAGGGATGCCTCTTCCCTCTCGGGGAGATTATAAGAAACAGTTTATGGTACGTGGATGAGCGTAAACAAAATGGATGTATTCGTATCAAGATTCTCTCTTGGCGTACATAACACGAACACCACACAACTTCCCGAGCTGACTGACAGGTCAGTTAGAGAGCGAGAGAAACAGCAGCGTTATGAAGTGATTCCCTGATGTTTGTCTGATGAATCGTGACGTTAATACTACATGAGGAAAAGCAGATTCATAACTGCGAACTATAACTGTCTGACATGACCAGTTGCTTCCTAAATCAGTGGCATTAGTTGAAACAGTGATATTTACGGACAAATCGCTTAATGACCAGGTCCTATTATGGCTGACAAATTAAGCCAAAATATAATTAATTAATTATTGACTGAGAGCGCTGTTTTAATGGGTTTTTTTTTTTTTTGGGTTTTTGTTGTTGTTGTTGTGGTTGTTGTTGTTGTAATGGAAGTTCCTAATACTGTAGTATTGATTTATTTCTAGGGCTGGGCCGTTGAATATCGTAATTTGGTTTTCACAAATTTTTCAGGAGAAGCAAAAACTTAATAACTTTCTTTATCTGATATAAAAGTTACGATATTTAAAAACAAAACGAAACAAAAAGTTATCTAACCTTAGTTTCCAGGACTGAACCCTCAACTTGTACACCACAACCTGCAGGTTGTATATATATATGGCTACAGTACAAACGAATATGTCCACATTACTCATCATCAAAAACTGAAGCAGTACAAAAAGTCTCATAATTTTTGGTCTCTCAGTCAAGAAGTTTTAGGTGATTATATGTTCACTCTCTAGCTCCATTATAGTAAGATACCCTTGTAAGTGTGGGCCAGCGATTCCCAAAGTGGGCCGTGAGGTTCCGCTAAGGTTCCAGAAAATTTATTATGCAATCCGAGCCATTTTAGACAAGCCCAGAAATCGCGAGTTATTCCACATGAATCGCATTTAGGACACACAGTGTTGCAATCAGTCACCAACATGATTGTAAGAACAGCACGTCACTGGTTGCAATAGATTTTTAGGGGAACTTTAGTTCAAGCGAGGTTCAGTGCATTATTCTGTTTTCTCTGTAAATTCATTGATTTTTTTCCGCTGCCTTTTGTCACAATTTTATTACTGTTCTAGGTCACTCATGGGTGCGTTTTATCTCCACGTTTTGCGAAATCGGAAGTTTGTGAAAAAGGTTCCATTATTTCTATAGCTTGGGAAACCCTGTCATAGGCCTACAGATTTGATAGATTTAGTAGTTGCTCCTCTCTCCCCAACCTTGTGCTAATAGTTGGGCTATTTGTGTATCCAGATTTTGAAGAGGTTCCAATCTGTTACAGATGAACACTCAAGCACAGGCCCATGTGAATTAATACATTAAATTTAGACGTTGCGCGCGCTCTCTCTCTCTCTCTCTCTCTCTCTCTCTCTCTTGTTAACCACACCTCTGCCCTAAGTTTAATCTTTTATATTGTTAAATATTTACATAATATGACCTTAGAAGCTGGAGACTGCAGGTCTGATGAGACCGGCTAAAATCAAAACGAGGCAGAAAAACATTTAATTTTTTCCCCTGCATGTCTCTTTGACTGAATTCTATACACTGGATTTGAACTGCGGGCACCTATTGGGTGCCCTACCTAGCCCACATGAACCTCAGCACAATTAATGAATTATAGTCTACATCAGTGCCTGTGTTTGTTATTTTATCCTAAAAGAAAATGACATGTCTACCATACTGTCTTCTTGAAACCACACCTTTTCAAGAGTACCTCGTATTCACATTGAAGATGAAGCTGATCGCCGGTGAAGGCAAAAAAAAATAAAAATATTCAGATCATGTGATTAGGAACACTCATCAACAAACAGAGATCAAGTCAAATTTGTCTTCTTTAATTCCGGATTCCGCACTACCCATGGTGCGACTTTTGTTTCCGTTTAGTGTCTTTCGCACCATGTTTTCAACCTTAAATTCAATGTGCACACCGCCTGAGTAATTAACAGAAAATTATGATCCACTATGGAGAGAATGTCCTAAAGCTGTCACTAAATTTCATATTTCGTTATGTTTCCTCGTTTGACTTTTTTTTTCTTTCTCTGCTTAGTAGGCCTTCAGACTTTTAGGAACAGTTTATTTGAGGAAGAGGAGGGATACGCACACCATTTTCTTTTTCCCATTTTAAATTATATGCAAAGCCTTTTTACAATGTGTGGTTGAAGTACAATGAGGTTACATGATCTTATTTTGAGAGTTTTAAAAAATTACTTGCTATTTTGTTACGGCGAAAGAAACTAAACAACAATGAATCAAACATGAATACAGATATCGGTTTTCATTTTATTTTATTTTCACAAAAAAAAATCTACGTTTACTAAAAAAAAAAAAAGAGTGAAATGACAAGCCAAAGAGCTTACTGAGCACACTATACTATTATTATTACGCTCTTTGGGGTAAGCCTACCGAACAACGGATGAGCGGCAGGCCTAGTTTCGCTTTTGATTCTACTTCCTGTTTTGCTGAAACTGCTTCCGGGGCTCGACGTTTGTGGTCAAACCTAAACAACGCTCTCCGCAAAACTGACGTTATGTACAGCCAACGTTAATTTCCTCTTTCAGGTTTTCTGAAACAACAGCTTCTAAACTGGTGAGTGCAAAAGAATCAGATGTAGATTTCTAGATCTAGATCTAGATCTAGATCTAGTCCAGATCTGGAAGATATAATATAGCTTGGCCCAACTTTACGAAAAACTGTGAAGTTGTCGACACTATCGACGATAGTTTGTGGGAGGAGGTGTGTGAGTCCACAGCGGTAAATCTAGAGACGCTAGAGTCCAAGATAGATTAGATCTATACATAAAGTCATAGATCTAGATCTTGGTTATGTTTGAAATAGTTAACCTCTTTATCTGCCACACTGCTGTCTCTTAGTTCCAGTGGGAATATTCAGCTGCTTACTCAAAAAATAAAACGTCGATAGATCTAGAATCTAGATCTAGTCCTAGGGCCCTAGGCCCTAGGCTAGAGTGTCTGGAGTCTAGGTAGATCTAGATAGATCTATTGGTAAACGTACCTACCTACCTCATAGCAAACAACCCAGCTTTGCGAACACCATCTCCTTTCTCCTTCCCACAGTCTATACTTGCACGAAAGGACAGCATTTTCCAATAGACTTGAGCAGTCATATATAATTAGTTTTTGGCTAGGCTGCCCCGTGGTACCCGGTACGCTTAAAATAAATTCGCAGACGCCTGCGAATAAGATCAGAATCTTATTCACAGCTGGATTTTTGGTTTTGTGATTTTGATTTAGGAACTAAGGAAGAGCTCCTTTGGATCACAATTCTGGCTTGTTTTGTGGAATAATTAGGCTTTTCACTCAGTAAGTCGTAAGATGACTCGATTCGGAGTAACGTATGGTGTCCTCAGTAGCATTAGAGAAACGCTGCATGGTAACGCTTGTACTTAGGTTAGGCTCACCGGTGGCATGCTATTAAGTAAATTCTCATGCTGAGTCGGGAAGGGGAGGGGGTCCGAATCTCCGCAAGAGCTGACGATTTTTTTTTGTCCTGCCTTTATAATATCGTTGCTTTGTTCCAGAGTATAAAATTGTGAAAAGGAATATTTTTTTTCTTAGATTATACTAGCCCATTTTGGCAGGTGTCAAATCACAGAGAAAGTCGGACACTAGAGCAAAAAATGAACTAAACTTCCTTGCAAACAAAAAAGTAATTTAATAAAAGAAAGCATGACAAATAGCTGAAGCAGAAGACCCCCAAAATATATTTTCGGTAAATACATGATACAAGTTACCTTACAGTAGTTAGAGAGAGATGGAATTTTCAGTTCAGACTGATAGTCTAAAGAAATCATTTACATGTTTAAACTTTGAGTTACATTTTTTATAAAATTAGCAACTGTCCGATTCATCGAACAGGAATAAATAAAAGAAGTAATCTGGAGCACACTAATAATGATCAGTATCGATTTTGCAAAATCCTTAGAAAAAAAACAAAACATGATGAGCAGTGCTAAGTTAAAAAAAAAAAGTTCGCTTGTAGGATCCAACCCATGGGCTTTGACTGAAAACTGCAGTCTATGCTAGTCATTGCCTAGCGCCACTACCGCAGTCCCCAATATGCTGGAGGAACTCTTCCATAGTAGACATCACAAAACCAAGAAAGCCCCATCTGCGAATAAGATCAGGATCTTATTTGCAGATGTCTGCGAATAAGCACTCCTTCACCGTAATGTGAAAACAGCAAGTGCGTTTTCCGGAGCTAAAAAGAGACGTGTTCGCAATGAGGTAGGTTTACTCTAGATTTAAATGTAGAATTGTTATTATTTTTGTAAGCCAAACAAAATTTAGGCCAGTGTAGGGGAGCACACGAGAATGGTCCTTTTGGCACGACTGACATAAATATAAGACCAAGATGCTGCCTGGTGTGCGAAGTGCATCATAGAGTCAGCTGCTTTCGCTGTATAGGCCAGTGCATTATGACGTAGGGCCGGCACTATAAAAGTATAATAGTGTATAGCATTTAAATTTTAATTACATGATTGTGACTTTTCTGTGAACATAATGGGAAACCTTCCTTTCGAACTTTTTTTAAAATTGAAATGGTGGGGAAGTATTTTTTTGAGTTTGCTTTGTGTCACAAATTTCGCCCATCGATCCTTTCTTTTCCACAAACACATGACATCACTTCCTGCGATGTGTTCAGTTTCACACATGCTGCCCTACGTGCCGATGCTTGCTATTTCATGAATATTGACGTAGTGCGCAGGGTGTTAATGCACAAAGGGAGTGCAGTAAGACGTATCTTAAAAACAAACAAAAAACAACAACAAAATAAACCTGAAGGAACGGGCAATGTGAAGCAGAGATACATTATAATCAGTCAGAACTGAAACTAATCAACAGATTGATCCCAGGCGTGCCAGGGACCACAGTTAGTATGTATAATACTTCTCAGCATTGATGGTCTTAGCTTTTTAATTTTATTGTAAGATATCTGATACAGTGGCAACATTATATATATAGAGTGATTGAAAGGAACATAAAAGAATCAGTTACTTGATAGCGAGATGCATGTGAAGATGCTCGCAACCTGTTATGAAGAGGTTACTCCATTATCCTACAAATTATTACTCATATGCACCCATAAGAACATACAACATGCATCAGTCCTGTAATTCAATTAATGTAACACTATGCATAGCATGTCATTGTCAATGGTTGATATCGAAATAAGAAAGTAGCCTTGGTGCATTCTTTCAGTTCTACCTGAAAGAGGTGGTCCAAACATGAAGTTCTTAGTGCAAAGTGTATAATATAATTATGGCTACATGAGGAAGTTGCAAGATAAGATAGATAAGATAAGAATCACTTAATTATCCCATGAGGGAAATTAACTTTCACAGAGATTTGAAGAGCACATCATGGAACACACATCTAACACATCATAACATAAAACATATCAAACTCACTTAAGTTATTACATGAAGTAGTGGTGCCTGAGTACCGGCATGGTACCTGAGTAAAATGTGGCACACATCTAGCTGTCTTGTCTGCGGTGTGCAAAAGCAATCATGTTACAGTCTTCTATCATTATGTCTTTCTCTGTTTGCTTTCTTTGATGTTTATTATTTTTATTCTGTTGCTACTGTGTGATTTAGAAATTTGATGGAACGGGGGCCAATGTCTGTCATTTAAGATGGATGTACATTTTCTTTACATAAGCATTTGAGTACAGATGATACTGTATCTGGAGAATTAAGTGATCGGTGTTCCTCAGGTAGGTCAGTATTGTGGCTGTGACAGAATACTCAGTTCTGTGCTGTGGAAAATGCTTTTAGAGAAACGTCCTAATCATGTGGAGGAAGTGAGATGGGTTTCTGCTCTGATGGAATATAAATGAAAGTTTTGGATTCTTTCTGTGGTTGCGTCAAATGTAATTTTATCAGCATGTCCAGAGACATGACCCGTCATCATGTTCTCCGTAGAAAATAATGGACGAATAACCCATGATGTATTTGATGTAATACATCAGTCTTTCAAGAAGTCTGTTATAAACGTTTACGATCAGCTGCGAGGATTTCAGTACTGTATTGCTTCCTTCTCCTGCCTAGTTACTGAGTAACACATTTTTAAAACTCTTTTGTTCATATAAAATTTAGTTATTGTGTAATGAATTTTGGAAGTTCGTAGTTCTTTTTGGAATCATATTGTACGTACTGAGATCCAGACAAGTTTGCACTTGCGTTATACAGCTAAACCATACACATGTGAAAGTTATGAGAAGACTTTAGTGGCAATGTAATCTTGTAATATTGTGGATGTTTCAAGTAATTTCTGCTGTTCAATACTGGTTTTTCAACCACGCCAACTTCATGTTATTTCTGTGCAATTTGTATCAGTACAAGGTAGAGAATGAAAAAGCTGTGCACAGTATTTAATAGGTGAAAAAGCATTACGGGATATGAATTTTTTATACTGTCCATTCATTACATATATTTTTTCTGTTCTCATAAGAATGAAATACTGGAAATTCTGTAATTCTAATAAATTTTTAAATGGCATGTTGCTGTAGTCATCCATCAATACACATCCTGAAATGTCAGATGCCTGCAGAGAATGTTGTCATCTTTTTTCCTATATATATATAACTCTAATGCGAGAATTTCCACTTTGTTACACCTTATTGTATTATGTTTGTCTTTTGAGGAGTATTAAGAATACAGATAATCTCTTCATTGAAATGTAGGCTCACAAATTGCACTTGAATGGATTTCACACATATAGGTGATGGAAGTAAATGACATGTATGTTTCCTTTCTTTCTTGACCTATATTACTGTTGTGCAGAAAGGCATTTTTAGCTGTATTTCCAGACAGATTGGGATGAAAACAATTTCATAATGATTAACTACTAGGATTAGGAATGCTGTCTAATGGTAATCAAAATATCGTTTTCACTTGATACAGGAAAATGGTGGTTTCCATGTTTGGGAAATTTACTGAAGTTAAACACCAGTTAATCAGAGGAGCTGTCACATCATCATCAAACCCACCGTTGTTTCGTCCCCTAATTTCCAACAGTCTCTGGAGGTTAGATCACGCTCAGTTCTTGACTATTAATGACGTATCGAGAATTTTATTTTATTTTTTTAATGCAGAGTAAGTTTCGAAGTTCCAGACCTATGCTAGGATAATCATAATTATGTGAGATAACAATATGTGTTTCTTAGGCTATCGCTGTTTCTGCCAGATTCAGAATTGGTAGTCATGTGTCTTTCTGAGAAAAATTCACAAAAATTGTTTTTGGTGTGGAATTTTATCATGCTGCCTTCCATAATTTGTATTTTTGGTTTCCCATTACAGTTTTAGTTGCCCGAGGACATTATACCTTATTTTTTAGTGTGCATGTGCAGGAGAACAGCAATTAAATCGTTACAGTTTTTAGCCAGTACATGTTAGATTTGATGTAATATTTGCAGCTTACTGAATAACAATGCACTTAATTTAATCTTCGCTAGTAAAGTAAGAGCAAATTTAAGATTTTTGGGCATGCATGAGGGTTATTCCCATCACTTCATATTCTGAATCTTTAATACTCTTTTTTTCATAGCGAAGTGGTCCATGGAAAGTTCTAGCGTTCCTATCATCTTTGGTGCCACAAAATCACTGGTTGCAACAACTCCTATACTTTCACAAGTCACTACTTCTTCTCGTGCATTGTCTCGATTTACCAGTCAGATTTCATGCTGTTAACTTTACCGAGGCTGAAAGGTTCCCTATCAGTTGTCAATTTTAAAACAACTGCACAGGAGTAATACATGTAATTAGTGTCCGGAATTTGTCCCAGCACATTTTATTTTCTTTTTTATTTATAAAGTTTGTAACAAAATTGATGCTATAGCACTTAATTCAGTGCCTGCTCAATAGTCACAATTTGGTAAACATTGACCATTTGCTGCAGAATTGTGTGTGATTTGCTTCAGTATTCTTGTTGATGTATTTCCAAAAGTTGTATCAGCCACGCTGGGAAAATAACATGTTCTGATGTTATCAATGTTCAAACAGTGTAACTGGAGGCCCATGAAAATAAAATTTGAGAATTTGTTTAGTTTTTCTCCCAGTGCCCTCATTGGGGTTGGGCCAGAGTGTCAGATCATAGATAATGCAGCCCTGATGGCGAGATTTGGTTGAAAACTTTATGTAGAGATGCCTCATGCATCAAGGTCTTCCATATAACAGTAGCCAGTTGGAGTTTGCATTGTTTAATGGCACCATCAGATGCAGCATTGTGCAACTCATCAATCAGATTAGGTCAGGCCTAATCAGGACTGGATCTCACGGTGTTTCCCCATGCTGAGCGTGCTCCAGGGCTTGATGAGGATTTGAATGGCAATCGGATTCAATGTAATGGATAGAATTAATAGGGGATAATGTGTTTGTTTAAACTGGGAGAGGTAATGATGCCACGGTGTGTTTCCCTACATTTGTGTATCAAACTGTCTGTGTAAATAGGTGGCATTTCCATCGAATAAGCATGAGCGACTGGGAAGAATACGTCCATTTGCCTGCCTGAATTCCTATACAAGAATAGAAAATGGTTTTTAACTGTAAATGTGCATTTTCGTAATCTGGGCGTATTTCTGATTTTCAAAATTTGTCCTTGTTGATGATTTTCACAAAGTCCAGGCATTGTGTCAGTAGGACTAGTATAAAACACAGTTCGCTAAAACACTACACAGCAGCAACAGCAAGAGCTAGAAAGAAATTAGTGTGGCTAGTCATTTCTTGCTCAACGCAGGCAAATTTTTGGTGAATTAAAATCTTTGAGGGGGGGGGGGGAAGAACGCAGGCCATACAAAGAGTTCAAGCAAGGTTGCACGGCGTGCATGTCATGCAGATTACACTTAACACCCAAAAGACCTACTGTAGTGAATTTAGAACAGGGCTTGAGGTGACAGTACACGAGCAATTCTGTAATATCACCAGTTATCTGATCTGTTATTAATGTCTGGCTCATTTTATTTCAAAATCTCATCTATAGGTAGTACAACAAAGTAAAACCTCTCAGCTGGTAGGTGTTTTCCTGAACTATTTTTTGGAGCAATATAAATGTAAGTGTAGTGGTTAGTTCTGGGTTGAGCCATTCAAAATTACTGTCCTGTAGCTAAGCCAGAGCGGCCCCATGTTAGCTGAATTCTCTGACACAGAGTGGAGAGGATGAAGTAAACGATGGGAGTTCTATATCATTCGTACAGTCATGGCAAGATCAGTAGCGTCATATCTTACAGTGAAGTGGGCTAAACTTTTATTTCAGATACGGTAATGTATTGCTCCCTGACTTTGTGACCTCTAGCAGGCGATGCTTTTGCTCAGTAAAGACCCAAAAGAGGTAGATCTAGTATCCAACAAAAATTACAGAAGACGAAATTCCCATGGCTTCAGTCATGACTAACAACGAGCAAAATCCGGCCCTTCGCGACATGTCATTTTGGGATTGTCTTGCCTTCATTATAGGTGTTGGAATTTTGCCTGGAGTTAACGTGTAATGATAGGTGTCACACAAGTGTCACCTCCTGTCTCTTGTCACCTGTAAGCTCTCCACATTCTGATGAGATATTTTGCTGTCTTAATCGCAGGAGCAAAAGCGAAGTGGAGAATTCAGACACCAAAAATGTATTCACCAGCTAGCTTATTATCGGCGTTCTGAAAATATCGCGGTCACAGTGGCGCTTTCTCTGCCGTCAGGTGGTCAGATCTTCGTTCACTGCTGTGAAATAATTATACATATCCACACAAGGTCTCCAGTGTACTATTTATCCATCAAATGGCTAGTGGCAGCATTGTCTTTGTTGTCTTGACATAGATGCCTAGTTTAGAACGATCACTGTACTATTATTCATGTTGGATAACCTCTAAGCCTTTGTTTGAAAAATGTATTTCCAAAGTTGTTATCCTTTCTTGTCTTTCTGGGCTTGGTTATGTAATATTTATTTGATGTATGGATTTGTGCGCATGTGTTGCATGGGAGGCCGAGAATTGAGAGCCAGAAGCTTAACAATACGTCGGGGGTTTTTAATAATAAAATGCATTGTTTTCAATTGATACTTTTTCTCGTTGGTTCTGTCGCCGACTCGTATAATCGAAATAGTTCTTGAGGTTGCCTGGGGCAGGAACGTCCGTGTGGTTCTTTAGTTTAATCGTGCTTCAAAGGAGATATGTTTCTTTAATGATGTTTTTCCCCTTTGTTTCGAGAGAGAGAGAGAGAGGGAGATGAAAGCTGTTGGCAAAAGCTACGTATTGAGTTGGCATTTAAGTCAGTAGCCTGCCCGGTCTCCAGTTTCGCAACTAGCTCGAAGCAAATTCCTGTCTTCACCATATTATTGCGAGACGTTTCTTTTTTCTGTTCTTTTTGCTCCAGGTGTGTGATACATTCTGTGGAGTGTTTTATCGCTTTAACTGCATTTTACCGAGAACATGACATGTGCAGTTGGTTTGTAATTTAAAACCTATTGGTGGGTTAGAAGGAAGTTCAGCAGCACGTGGATCCAGGTGGGATGTGAGTCACGGATGTGTAAAAAATTATTGAATTTATGCGGAGAACACCGAACTTGTTCAGAGAATGTTCGACAGGGACACAACGGTTTGTAAATATTAAATTGACATACATGCAAAAACTGTTTTTTCTGGAGCAGGATTTCTTTATTGGGATGAAAATCCCCATAAATCAAACAAACAAAGGGGGGGGGGTAGGAGTGAAATATCCAAATCGCTGTTAATGCACCTTTCGCGTACTGTGAAAATGCAGGGTCGCTTTTATTGTCCGCACACGAATTCTAGATGGTGCAGAATGATTTTTGCTGACATTCAACTAAATCTTCATTGCTTACTCCCATCGATCCACAGTGCCCCAGCAGTGTTACTAGGTATGTGGAATCGGACGGGACCTGAATTGTTGTGGGTGAAATCAAGTCCAGAAACGTGCCAGATTTATTTTTTTTATTGGGGGGGGGGGTGGCACAGATTTTAAATGGTTAAAACCACTGTGCTAGAGCTACCTGGTTCGGTTTGACGGTATGTAGGTATTTCTATGATGTAACCTCATCGGCTCCGGTAGTCCCGTGCGCGGCAAAGGGAAGACACGCCCATGCCAGATCGTCGATGTTAAATGTCGCAAGCTGTATTGTACATTCACCCTTTTAACTGTGCTGTACTTGTTTGTTAACGTGTAATAAACAGTTGGACATAGAAATGAAGTCTGTTGCTTTTATTTTTAACTTCATCCCAGTTGTGATGCTGGGAATGTTACGGTTGTCAGTGCGAATGAAAATGGCGCAAACGCAACCCAGCCCGTCCTCCATATGCGCGATGTTGCACAAATATTTATAAACATATCTAGCGATTACCCTTGACATTCTAGAAGTGGGGAAACAAAGCTGAGTGCTTCAGGCAGCTCAAAAAGTCCTCCTCCTCCTCCTCCCCCATCTCCTCCCACAAACCCCCCCTTTTTTTTTGTTTTATGTGCTGTGGTTTTCAGTTAAACTAAATGTCATTTTGTCTTCTTTGGTGCCTTGTGTAAGCGCAGTTTAATTTTCTGGTTGGATTGTTGTTTTTTTTCCCGCATTTTCTACATAACTAACGCCGTTGTCTGCTTTGATTTTGCAGTTAGTGCTTGATTGACAATTACATGGTTGTACTTTTTCTGTTATTTATGCAATCTGTTACGGCATGGAAGGGAAAAGAAAGGAATGTTAACGACATTCCTGTACGCCTTTCCCTACTCTTTAAGAGCGTATGATTGTGTACGCTTCATATTTTGTACGTAATACAGTAATAATAATAATAATGAAGATCATTTTTATATAGGCCCAATCCAAACAATTTGCTCTGGGCGCTTTACAGAAAGTTTTGTTCTCTCCATCTGCAACTCTCTCTCTCTCTCTCTCTCTCTCTCTCTCTCTCTCTCTCTCTCTCTTTCTCTCTCTCTCTCTCTCTCTCTCTCTCTCTCTCTCTCTGTCTGTCTGTCTGTCTCTCTCTCTCTCTCTCTCTCTCCTTCTGTCTGTCTGTCTCTCTGTGTCTATGCCGGACATACGTTGTATACATAGAAACATACTATAAGGCAGAAATTAAACAATAAAACCCCCAAAATAAAGTGAATTGAGAAAATAAATGGATTGGGAATGAGACTTCACAACTGAAAGCAAGCGTTTTTTAAAAAGATGGGTTTTTAGAACGGTTTTAAATTTTGACTTAGTAGATGCTTCTCGCAATGATTTTTGGCATCGAGTTCCAGATGTGCGGGGCACAGTGTGTAAATGCTCTGCCTTTTAGTTTCTTTGACTTGCAGTTAAAAATCTTAAGAAGGCCCTGGCGGCTTGATCTTTTGTTTTAACTGATGCTCGTCTCAGGCTAATCATGGCTAATGGCGCACTGTGTCTGTTTTATCTCGGTTTCAGTGGGAGATGTGAACTATGGGCTTAAGTGGGACCTCGTGCACTAGTGACACTGAGACTTATGCTCACCCATTAGTTTGGGTGCCTCAAAACTGTCGTGAGTCATCTGGCGAGAAGAGAGATCTGTCGTACACCGAGCCAAAACGGACGGACGCAGAACGGACGTGGCCCAGTGTGTAACCAGCCTTAAGAACAATGTGTAAAAACGTAGCCAAACATTTGAAATCATGAGTGAAGGTTTTGTTGTTAATATTGTTATCATCACTGTCGACATGATGTCCAAGGACACTGACAACTATGTGCTCACTAAACTAACATAATGCTGTTGCCTTTCACCCACTGCGCATGAGGCATTAATGCCAAGGGCATTAATCTTCCTACAGCAAAGATCTCAAAACCACTTTGCATAAGTCTCCTTTCATTTAATTTTTTTAATGGCTAAGGAATAGGGATACGCCTGTCTGAAACGGTTACATATTGCTGTATAATATGCACTGTGAGATGCGGTAGTTAGCCAGATCGGTAGTTGGTTCAGCGGCAGTAATACTCGTTCGAATACTGGCAAATACGAAGGGTGAATTCTAGCGTCGTGCACTTTGCGTTCTCCCTGAAGTAATCACCCGGCAGCCACTGATTAGATGTTATCTTTGAAATGTCCATTGTTTAGCAGTGAACGTTCAGAGCGTGCAGTCCTCACCCGTGGTTGAAATACGCCATTATCTTCCAGTTCGTCTTAATCTCAGTTCGTTTGTCGCAGTTTATTACATGCAGTTCAGTGTGTGTTATTGCGCGTTTGTCGTTTTGCGTTGTAAAATCGAGTTCCTGGTGTTAAGATAATCTTTTTGATTCGTTTTATGAGCCCTAAAACTTGCAGGACCACCCACAGAGAATAAACTTGGAATTTCCAATCAGTTGTGTTGTCACAAAACTGGCGAGCATTTGCATAAAATGGCTTACATTCGTACAGCTGTGTCTGTAATGAAGATTGTTGAAGAATTGTATGAGTTGTATTCTCACCAATCTAGTGAATGCAAGGGAAATATTTCTATAAAATGGGCATCATTATTATGACTCTGGCATGGTGTGATACGTTCAAAGCTAGATATGGTCGTTCGGTCTGTTGTAATCCTAACATATGAAAATGCTTGAGTATTTAAGTTCTCTTAACCACCAGAAAGTCGTTGCAGTCAATGCCGAATCTAGCGCCTCAAACCCATTATGCTCCTGTTTCTTTCTGTTTTGTCTGATCTTCTCTTCATTTTCTTACACTTTAAAAAAAAAAAGGAATTCTTTGTTGAGAGCTAGTACAGTTGCCCTTATAATCAAATGAAACTACTTTCAGTTCACGACCTCAGTCTGCAAACTTCACCCGGCATCCACTCGGAATATCTTCTGTTCTGTACATGTATGTCTTCCTCGTGGTTGTATTGTTTGTAATGTTTGCAATGTTTGTAATGTTTGTATTATTATTAATGTTTGTAATGTTGGTGCTTCACAATCAGTCACATGATCCCAGTTTCGAATAGTGTCGTTTTACCCTAAATACACCGTGTCAGATGTCAGTTTAATAGTAGGGAGCTCTTTCACCTGGGGCTGTGTACTCACTCACTATATTGTTTTTGCATTTCCTTACACGTTAATTTATTTGACAGTAGTGGGTTTGCTTGTTTTTCGGGGGTGGGGGGGGGGGGGTGATTGAATTATGTCCCTTTCAGTACAATGAAGTTATGACACAGATAAGCCTGTCAGTCCGCCGACAAGAGTGATCCCGCCTACCGGGCGGAATTCGGATCCTTCCCACTCTGAGATTAGCGCTCTAACCATTGGGCCACCGCACTGGTGTCATTATGAAATTCAAAGCTGTTCATGCTTTTACCAGTGAGTTCACCTAAATGCCTGTCTTTTTCTTTGAAAGCCTTACCGTATAGTCACCGTAACGCTAGGTCATTCTTATTATCCATGAAATTCAGACCATACCTAAGTTGTTTTTGTTCTTTCCCTAGGTCTAATGTATCTGTTGAAAGACTGACAGGCATCATGACTCCAAAGTCGTTCATACTTTCTCAAAAAGTCTACCAGTCGTCCTGACCCCAAACCTGTTCGCACCAAGTCTAAAGTAAGAGTTTACCTACGTTGTAATTTAATTAGTCAATACAGCCGCTGAAAAACTTGCCTGCAGCTCTATGTCCTCTGATATCAACATGGACTCAAAACTGAGCATGTTACAATCCTATATTTTCTTTTCAAATTTTGTTTGCATTATTCTTGTGTGTGTTTTGAATTGGCCTTAAGGTCTACAGTAAACTTGAGCTTTGTTACACCAGGTAGCCCGTTACTCAGCATGTCACATGTACTTGTAAGACGCTCGAGGGATCAATATTGAAATGAACGCCGTGGTCCTAGCCTGATCGTCTAAATAATGCACACTTGCATGGAATAATCATGGTGTTTGATTCAGTATGTGGCGAGTTTAGTTCTCGTTTGTTCTGTCTTCTGTCTCTCTTCTCTGAAAACCTCGAAATCTTTTAGTACGTTGAAGAGGGAGAACAAATGCACACTTTAATACTGCTAAAATGCGTTCTGGCACATGTCAGGCTATTTCAGTTCCGATTTATTCTAACTCCTTATCATAGCATTAAAGCCACCAGCGTTTAACGCCGAATGTGTCAGTTGTGCAAAATGTGGAGTTGGTACAGACAAGCACTAAAGGCGCGATATTGTCCTTCTTATCTTTCTCTCTCTCTCTCTCTCTCTCTCTCTCTCTCTCTCTCTCTCTCTCTCTCTCTCTCTCTCTCTCTCTCTCTCTCTCTCTCTCTATTCCTTCTCTCATCCTTTTAGCCAGTCTTTCCGTTGATTAAATCCTGTATGTGTGTAGGCATTGGTGTCCGTTTTATTTCAAAACTCACTGCCCGTACCGTTTCTTTGTTGTATTCTGCCTTAATGTCCTCTTGCTTTCGTTCGTTCAAGATTTGAATGTTGATATTCACATTCCACTCAGTCTTGTCTCTTTTGAGGTATCACTGCAACTGTGGTTTTTTTTGTTTTAGACTTACCAATTCTATGGACATGCATTTTCTTCGTTTTGATAGATGTTCTGCTGGCAACACTGCCACTCCCTTGTTTTAGCGACAAGGGGTCTCGTCAAAGAACCATGCAGTGCACAGTACAGCTGACTCACGGTAAAACCCAAACTCAGACTCTTCATTCCCATGCTCCCCCCCCCCCCTCCCCCACACACAAACATGCTTCTTTTGGCCGGTATTTTCGTCCCCCCTCCCAAAGATAAACAACTGTTTTTCTTGCTTTTATTATATTTCGTCAGTGTTTCTTCTTCTTCTTGACGTTGTTGTTGTTGTTGTCGTTGTTGTTGATCTTTTCTGTCTCTCTACCTCTCGCTTGTTCTCTCTTCCTTTCTCTTCCTCTCTGTGGGTTTTCCTATCTCTCTCGCCCCCCCCCCCTCCCTCTTTCTCAAAAGCAGCCGTTAAAGAAACAGGAGCAAACAGACTTTAGGTGATGGGTATAGTCCTAGAGGATGGCTTGTTTCCAGACTACGAGAGACTGTGGTTAACTTCAGAGAAGTTGGGTTAGGCACTGCCAAGTACTGGGGCAGGGAGTAGTGGGACAGGACAGGATGGGAGAAGACAGGCTGATTCGAGGGTGGACCATTAATTTTGTTTGCAGATTCTATCAGGAAATCACTTCCTTACGGTTTTCCCCACAATTCAACGCAATTGATTTAACGTTTGTTTTACTCTTCTGTCTCTCAATTTTTGTTTTGTCTTTCTCTCTCTCTCTCTCTCTCTCTCTGTGTGTCTCCCCCTGCCCGTCCTCCACCCCTCCCACCTGCTCTCGTGTGTTTGGTTAAGATCAATGAATCAGATTACTAGTTTTATCCTTGTGATCAATCTTACTGAATGGACGACCCTCAGACCGGTTTGAATCTGTATTTCCTTTGTTACTGCCCTTTTCAATTTACCTTTCGTTCTCTTTCATGTGTCTCAAATTGTCTTGTTAAGTTCTTCATCCTGTACTTTTCCTGATGTATCCAACTGGCAGAGGCGGTGAGCATGTTCTGAATCAATCGAACACATATGTATCTGACCCAGCGCGTCCGAACATGTCTCTTGAGATCAGCCGCTTGAATAAAGTGATATGGGGATCAATAACCTTACTTGTGGTGAAATCAGATTGATCTTCTTTCCCCCTTTCTTTCTTTCTGTCTTTTTTTTTTTTTTCTTTTCAGTTGGGCAGATGGAAATTTTATTCTTTGTTATATTTAGCGCCCTTTTTCCGCGCTCTTTCTCTTCCGGATTTTTGATCTTAATGTCGGTACTTATTCAGGAGAACCTGCGACAATGGTGTTCCATCATTGCCAAATGAACTAATGCTCAAAATAGCTATGTGTGGAGTGTACTTTGTGAATATTTCAGGCAAATGAATGATTGTAATGGTCCAAGGGAATTTTGAATTGTATACAGACGGGAAAACGTCCATGTCTCTTTTCTTATCATGTATTTGAAACTTTGGGTTTACGTTGAGAATATTTCCATGGCGCGTCCCTCCAGGCAAGTTAACTCATTCTATAGGTCTAAGGGAATTTTGAATTGCATACAGCCGGGAAAACGTCCGGGTCCTCTTTTTATATATAAATTTTATTTTACACTAGTGTAAGGGCCCGTTCAAAGAACGGGTTGCAAACAACACGCACAATCATCACACAGATTATGTAGATTTAGGAAGAAAGCAACTCACAACTGGCACAGCAACACCCGCATGGCCCGTACCGTGCATAAGGCAGACGGCACAGAAACTCATGCCTTCAAACTTTCAAACGCAACTCAAAGTTTAAAGTCAAAACAAAATAAAGGCAGGAGGGAGGCAACCATTGTTGAGGAGAAAGCACTATTCGATGACCTACTCTCTCTCTCTCTCTCTCTCTCTCTCTCTCTCTCTCTCTCTCTCTCTCTCTCTCTCTCTCTCTCTCTCTCTCTCTCTCTCTCTCTCTCTCTCTCTCACTCACTCTCTCTCTCTCTCTCTCTCTCTCTCTCTCTCTCTCTCTCTCGCTTACAATAAAAGTAGTAATCTGCAGTCCTGCTTCAGAACTCATGCGCGCCAGGACACTGCGCACCAAGCTTGATATGGTTACTTTTTATGACATGCTCGGTACTAAAGTCGAAACAAAACAAAGGCAGGAGGGAGGCCATCATTGTTGAGGAGAAAGCATTATTCGATATTTTTAGGCGTATTTTCATTTATTACAAAATTACGATACTTCGCTTTCATGTCAAAGGAATAGACATAATAGCAAAAAGAACTATCTTTCACATGTAATTTTTTCAGGTCTGGGCATTTCTTCATCGCAGCAGTGAATTTTTTTTCCTTGCTGTTATTTTTATATACTAGTGTAAGGGCCCGTTCAAAGAACGGGTTGCAAACAATACGCACAATCAGCACACAGATTATGTAGATCTAGGAAGAAAACAACTCACAACTGGCAAAGTAACACCCGCATGGCAAGCATTATTCGATGACGTACTCTCCCTCTCTCTCTTACAATAAAAGTAGTACTCTGCCTCAGAACTCATGCGCGCCAGGACACTGAGCACCAAGCTTGATATGGTTACTTTTTATGACATGCACGGTACTAAAGTCGAAACAAAACAAAGGCAGGAGGGAGGCCATCATTGTTGAGGAGAAAGCATTATTCGATATTTTTAGGCGTATTTTCATTTATTACAAAATTACGATACTTCGCTTTCATGTCAAAGGAATAGACATAGTAGCAAAAAGAACTATCTTTCACATCTAATTTTTTCAGGTCTGGGCATTTCTTCCTCGCAGCAGTGAATTTTTTTTTCTTGCTGTTTTTTTATATAGATATATGTGTTTGAAACTTGGTTTTAAGAAGTGGAAACGCATTATCGTTGCTGTGGGAGTTGATGAACGAAAGATTTCGTGTCATAATGTCTAGAAAAACTGTACTGTGGAAATCATTATTGGGCTGTATCGCAGATAAAGCTGTGTTTTCATATGTATGGAGACGGAAACCTCTAAAAGTCTTTATATAGTAAAATAGAAAGAATATTTTCATATGTGCGGTGACGCCACTTCTATACACATGGAAACACTGTTTCTTTTTAGGACATGATAGAGTTTTGCCGTTTCCGTACACACAAAAACACAGATTAATAGTATAAAATAATTCATTTTGGATTATGCCCGAGTGCACTGTTTGGTAGCACAGGAGTAATAAAAAATAGTTTCATTATTATGAAAATGTATTTAGAGTTTAGAGGACTTGATGGTGTCTCGTACATTGTGTAGTTGGGAATCTTTACTGAATTATGAAGTATGCGCATATTCCCAGCCCCATGAAACTGGAACATTTTTTCCCCCTCCGAAAGCTTCATGAGGAGATCTGGAAGATACCAATGCGCACAGTCATGTTAGGTGTAGTCAAAATACCGGCAGCCGACAATTAAGAGGTAATATCTACGCAAAATTCTTAGGTGGATGAAAGTAAATGTGGGTGGATCTGGCAAAACAGGGCTAAAGGAGAAATTTTGATACGTTTTTAAAAGAAGAATCAAAATAAAATATTTCTAAGACGGTGTCAAGCAAAGTACTTTAACTGAGTGCAGAAAAATGGCCAATCTTTCATATTATAAGCAAACTAGATGAGCTACCGGGCATTGCCCAGAATAAACAAGCAAGCCGTTATTTACAAGGCATGCCTTGAAAGTAACCCCAGCGTTATTTTCAAGGCATACCTACTTGTGTGTACATCGATCGCCAGTGGCTACCCCAGCCCCTTTTCGCCTGATTAGTCAAGCAAGCCGTTATTTACAAGGCATACCTTGAAACTAACTCCAGGTTTCAGATTTATATTTTTCCAATTTTGATCTAAAATCGGAATAGGATGCATAAACGTCGCCTACCTTAATACTGAAACAGCTTCTGATCTGTCAATGAAACATGCCTTGAAAATAAACAATCATGTGATCCCCCCCCCCCCTCTCTCTCTCTAGTATAATAAAAGTAATAAACTACAGTCTTGCTTCAGACCTCATGATACGGTTACTTTTAATTTTTTTTTGATTTTGAGGTCTTTATCTTAGGAGGTTCGCTGCCCTTGGCATTTACACCTCACTTTACTTGTTTTATTATTTATTGTTCTGGCGGGGGGGGGGGGGGGGGGAGATGATATGGATAAATTTTAATCTATTAATTTAAATTTTGCCCGGGCAGCGGCCTTTCGGCCTGCTCTTTACGATTTCCAACTGCCAAGGTATCTTTAACGTGCGCAACGTGCACACGGGCCCTCCGAATTTTTTCGTCCTTATCCGAGAAGACCAGGTACTCGATCCTACCCCTCAATAGGACCAGGGACTTGAAAATATGAGAAAAATCCACTTTCCAACATGCCTGCACTGCCCGGGTTTAGAACCCGGGACCCTTGGCATGAGAGGCGAGCACCTTGCCTCTAGACCACCTTGTCCCCCCACGGTTACTTTTTATGACATGCACGGTACTATATATTACGAAACAAACATGCAAATATACAGATGTTACATAGCAATAAACATTGTTATTTTTTTTTAATACATGCATGAAGTAAACAACTTTTAATTATAGCTATCATCTTCCTTATCTCAATTGACACATTCCTGCCAAATTTAAGGCCTGAAGAGTGTATAGTTTGGTCAGTTAGTCATGCCAAAGGTTGCAAAGTTACTGAAATATATAATAGATTTCAGTTTCCATAGGAAAAGTTTTCCCCTTTTGGCCTGAAGAGGTTTTCTCGGGAATTTGGTATTTCACCTTACAGTTTCGCCAGATCCACGCACAAATCTCTTTTTTCTCGCTAAGCTCCATGTCGACATCGTGAAAGAGGTCATTGCGCCCTGGTCAAATGGAGTCCATCAACCTGCATTTTCTAATTTTCTTTGAAAAGGGCTTCAGTGGTGTGAAATAAATGAGTTTGGTGTTTTACAGAGACAAAGGTTGCATGCGTGTAGTTGTTGCTGAGAATGGCCCATTGTTGTGGGTGTGGTGGCTTAGGGAGGGGAGGAGATGGGATCTTTGCCTTTGATTATTTTGGAGGGTACGGCAATTTTTTCACTGTCTCTTTGATTTCAGATTGTTTATTGTTTGAAAACATCTGTGTGAGAGTATGTGCGTGTGTTCTTCGGGTATTCGCTCCGTTGCGCTTTAATGTCCTGATTTAATAGCTATTATCTGCACTGGGGCACCCGGCATTTCGGTGCATTGCGCTTGCCGCTCTCTAGTTTTATTTTTTCTCCTTTACTTTATCTACGCCAGGACCGGCAATGGCACGACCCTTGTAATTTAGCCTGGGGGGGATGAGCTGCTCCTGTTGTTACTGGCCATTACAGACAGTAATTTCCTCCGGCACTGGAGAGCGACCAGGCTTTGGACGGCCAGCTTTCCGCTCATGTCATGATCTCAGTGATGACTGGGCCCTGGGACCTCTTCAGAAAACAGAGTAACGTGCCCCCCCCCCCAATCGCTGACTTTATCTGTTGTCCAGGGTCAGGCGCCGGGGGGTGGTTGGTCGACCCCCCTCTTGCCCCACCCCTTCCCCATCCTTAAGTCTAGATTGGTAAATCATCCACAAGCTATCGCCCGTAATTGACATCGATTTCTGGGCCCCGTTTGTCACCAGGGGCAAGGCATCTAGCCATTTACGACACCCTACACTCATTTCTGGCCGTCGCCTTCTCGTGAATGGAGTCCCTCAGACTGTTTGACCTAAGAGAACAATGCCTCCTATTTGGCGCAGAGGAGTGGTGGGTTAATGCATGTTCTTTTACATGGCCCTGCCTAGTTAACAGGAATTTCGATTACAGTGTTAGCCCTCAGCTATCTGCCATATCGTCACTACTCTACGTTTGTGGCATAAGTCATTTTTGATACTGAGATATTAAGAAAAACCCGCTTTTTGTCCTATCATTTGATGACTTACGTCATTATGATTTTATTGGATTAGTACATTTTCCTAATGGCGTTTTCTTTTTCTATAACATTATCTGGTAGCCCTCATACTTTGGAATGCATTGAACTGTCAGTTGGCTTTTGGCGTAAGTCTGACGTATGCCATTATCGTAGAGCAGTGATGATATACAACTCTTCATGGAATATACGATTCACAACTACTTACAGTTCTTGAGCGATAGATAACAGACATGGCAGATGATTTTCTGCCATTTGAATCTTCATAGCATCTAATTTAGAACTTAATATATTTACACCAACACTTGGCTGATAGACAGTAAAACAACATCAGATTTCCGGCCATCAGACTTTCGTTGCATTTTACTTTCTGGAGCCTTTGGATGATAATAGATGGGAATGTAATGATCTGGAACTTTCCAGTGCCTACCAGTTGATTGCAGATAGGAATTAGGGATAAAAAGACAAATGGGACAAAATTACGGCAATTTAGAAAAACAGAACGGTCGAGTGGGGATGTGATAATGAATAACCATGTATTTGTAGAATCACAGCACGCTTATCATAGGTTTGTCTGCATAATACGGGAGCAGCGTTGCCACATGGAAGAATACCACAAATATTCATTCATCAAATCATTACTAAGTCTTGTAAATGTCATCACAAATATGTATGTTAGAGCAGAACCTTTTGCTGGCTTTTTGAAGACTCATACATTTATTCCCCGTGCGCCAAAATTCTCTCCTTTTTAATTTTGCTTGTCATTTCTCTGTGTGGTTTGGCAATGGCAAAATCTTCTCATTGATCATTCTACACAAACTACACCGCTGATGTGTCTCTAAGCCCGGCTAATCTTATATTTCCAAGACATATCAGGCATTCTTGTTTATATAGTCTGGGGTGCATGTAGATGCTGGAGCACAGAGGAGAGAAAATAATCACTTGTATCTCTGTTTACCTGTGCAGCCATTGTTAAACATGGCACGGGCCGCCGTGTTTACAGCATGACGTGCAAACAAAGGAAGTGTCAAAATGTGTTCGATCTCTATGTGTGTCTCCCGTTTTGTCTCCTCCCTTTCTCCTCTTTCTCTCTCCCCTCTCTCTTTCACACTCACACAAACACACCTTCAATCACTCACCATTTTTTCACGTGGATACACTATTACCAGTGTCCCGCAGTGGTGTGCCGAGTGAACGGGCTAAGCTAGTGATGAATGGGCAGTAATCTCTCGGACCAGGAAAATGCATTTTAGGCATTTGACGCCCGATTTCCGCCAGTTTTTCCTCTCTCGTCTATATTTTTTTCTTTTACAAATTTAATTTAATGTTTTTTGCTTTGTTTTGGATTTTTCCTTTAATGTCGCCTGATAGTCTGTCACATTGCAGTGGAAGTACGCCACAGGAGACTCAGGCTGAGGGGCTGTGTTGTCTTGTCGATCAAATACCTGAAATGTCAGGGAAAATAAATTTCTGATCCACCATCGTCAGGCGCTCGAAATTTCCAATCGATACAATCAAAGAACATGATGAACCCCCACTGCGGACCGACCCCGTTGTTTTTCCTTTCCAGGAGGTCGCGTGAGTTTTATGCGCGCGACTCAATTTGTGCTCTGTAGAAAGTAGCTGAAGCATGCAATGGAGGCTGCGTTTCAAGCCTGGGTGTATTTTCATTCAAAGTTGAAACGTTAATGATGCGAGAACTCCAGTCTGCAGCCATGTGAATGAGAGGGTATTGTGGAGGTTGGACATGGCATCCTTTGAAATGGCTCTGCCATATTTTATGCCCTCTATGTTTCTTAGGAAAACGGTGCGTTCCTGAACATGGCAACATACTGCTAAGCCTGGCATGTAATGGCATGCGGCAAAAAGGCCTAGTGTCTAGGAATACGACCATGCACCCTGACACATTGAACGGTTGTGGCAAATGTTATCATGCAGCCTATCATGCTTATTATTAACACTTAAAGTCAGGGTTTTCAGGTTTTTCCGTATTTTGTATTTTGTGTGTTAGTGATTATTTAAAAACTGCTAAAAAAAAAATGTTTGTTTTGATGCAAACACGACGACACTTTCATTTTTCAGGTTTTTTTGCAAAAATCATTTGGCATCCCTGTAAAGTAAATGGCAACGTAGTTTGATCTCTGGACATTGTATGCCTGGTGCATGGTAAAAAAATTTGCAAAGATCACTTAAGTCAAACTGAAAACCAAAGTCATCAGATTGCAAATCCCTTATTATTATTTCAAAATGTTAGGCTTTAAAGCCTAAAAGGAAAACTTCCACATAATTATACAGGCTTCTAATTCCAAAACGATTACTGCACGTTTTCTGAGGTGGAAGGGTTGTCTAAAGTACTCAGGGTGGTGTTTAAAGTAATTCATTTATCAATAAAAGATCAACAAGGGAGAAGTTCGATTTGAGAACTTCAGTAAATCGATAGTGTAAATAAGCCTGACGCCAGTAGTTCGTCATTTTATCGATCAAGTTCGAAAATGACTGAAATTATTTAAATAGTAAGTTTGTCTCAACCTCAGCGTCCAAAAACACCTGTGAATTTCTCGGGTAGCCTTGAGTATTGATACCATGGCCTCCCACATGCATATTTAGAATGAAATCTATCATATATTTCAGTAACTTGCAACCTTTGGCATGACTAACTGACCAAACTATACACTCTTCAGGCCTTACATTTGGCAGGAAGGTGGCAATTGAGATAAGGAAGATGATGGCTATAATTAAAAGTTGTTTACTTCAAGCATGTATTTTTTAAGAAATGACAATGTTTATTGCTATGTAACATCTGTATATTTGCATGTTTGTTTCGTAATATATTATAGTACCGTGCATGTCATAAAAAGTAACCGTATCAAGCGTTCAGTTTGGTGCGCATGAGTTCTGAAGCAAGACTGTAGTTTATTACTTTTATTATGAGAGAGAGAGAGGGGGGGGGGGGAAGCACATGATTGTTTATTCCGGGCAATGCCCGGTAGGTCATCTAGTATCTTATAATCTTTGATGTAGTGAAACAAAGTTCACCTGGTCTTATCCAACTATTTATACTCATTAAAAGACAGTGGGTAAATCGTATTAACCGTGTAAACGAAGCGGAAAGACTTGGAATAATGTAAAGAGGCTGGCCCATGATAGAGAGGGATGGAACGTGTTTGTTGGTGGCCTATACCCTGAGCCAGGGTGAGAAAGGCAATGATGATGATGATGAATGCATAAGTTTACTTATCCAAAATGAGTTTAAACATTCACATATATATCTATGTTGTGTGTGTTTTTTTTAATGTAAATTCCTGTCATGAGATATTGTATTGCAAACATTGAGAAGTGTTCCAAAACTAGGGCATTGGGCAGCAGATGAAATGTTTCATATTATTATACTGAACAGTGGACAAAAGAAGGTCAAGGACATTTCCCTCTTGTTATTACTGTTAGATTGCACTCTGCCATTGTCACTCACCACGGAGATGGAATTTCCTGTAAGATCTATTGTCTCAAACCACAAACCGTCGAGTAAACCGTCGTTCAGTGGTTGTAAACTAATGCTATTGTACTGCTCCAATGAGATTAGCGAAACCATAGGTCATCGATTGTCACTGCACTTGAGATTTGCGCTTCGAGACATCATTGAATTTTTCTTTTACTTGCACCCTATTCTGTGCCTTATCTCACACTGAATGTTGTGTCAGGGTTTTTTTGGCATATGCGTGAATAAATCATGATGTGCAGCAAAAGGGAATTACTTTGATGTAGTTTTGTAAACTCTGTTCCCATTTCTTATTGATGCGCTCTCTGGATAGAATAAATACTTATTATTTTGTTATCAGTCTCATTATTTTTTTACGAGGAGTTCGCGGCAGTGATCGTGGGCCTACGGAACTGACTAATGAAGGGAACGTGGCTGCTGAAGACGATTCGAGCCGATTTCTCCTGGTTTGTGTTTGATTAAGCTTTCTCGTGGCCCGTGATTATTTCAGCGGCTTGCAATTATTATCGTGGTAGAATTCTGTATAATCATTGGGATGTGAATGCAAGTGCATAAATTGTCATAGTGTGGCGTGCTCAGACGTCCTTTTTATCACAAGGAGGATCGATGAATATTCTTCTCGGCCTTATAAGATATTGGAAGAACAAGAATGCTTTTTTTTATATATATTATTCTCTTCTTAGTACGAACAAAGACGCAAACGGGGCTTTTATGGCACTTTATGTGTCTTTCAGGGGCGAATTACCAAGATGTTTATGCGATGCATAGAAATTCTGATGTTGTCCGCGGAGAACCGGTAGGCATCGAGAAAGGGAAAACTTCCGAAGGCGAGAGATGAATGTGCTCTTTAAGCAAATATTGCTCGAGGACAAACATTCTTCAGAGAATTAAAACAAGTTGTCTTTTGTTTTCCTTTCTTGAATCGTCGGTCGCAGGCTGAGTTTATTTTTTATTCCCACCACCCCCCCCCCCTCCTTTTTTTTAAAGCCCTTTGAGACAGATGTTGCCCTACCGAGCGTGGTCGATGTATTAGCTTGTAATCGGGGGGGAATGAAGAGACGTTATTGGCTGTGCGTGCTCATATTGCTTGTAATAAAGTCCATAACATCGCTTCATTGATTCCAATCAATCGCAGTCAGGGCGCTGATCAACCTAGCCCTGTGATGACCTTTCATTAGAGGGCTTTGTGCCTGCATCTGACAGGTAATTTCCTAAATAGCTTGCTTGGTGAGGCGACAGCCATCAGGGCCCTCCCATCGGGAGCGAACTCACTACCGCCTTCACCGAGTTCAGATTAGCTCTGTTACACTACAGATTTATCACGCTTACACCGCTGGCCCCTTGGGATGCATAAACTTGGACGAAGAAAAGGTTCCACTCTTTTTTCGTCTTTGTCAGTGCCCGGCGCGAGAAGCTTTATCAAATCTCGAGCCGGTGGCCGCTGCTCCTTTCTCTTGCCTAATGTTCGGCTCAAGTAGAATTGGCAGCACTAATCAGATGCATAATAGAGCCATTCCCACGTGCTGAGACTGAAGTGCCCAGGCAGAGATTGGAATCAATTGTTGGCCGGATGGAAAGTGAAAAGCTCGTTGGCAAGGCTCAGGTCCTTAGATGCTTATTACGCGTATCACTTACATTTGGAAAGTGGGAAAAAAGTGGCAAATGTAATTTATTCATCACCGGCTATTCACCTCATTGACCTTCTCATTCATTTTGATTTACTTATAATCGATAGGACACCTTCTCGACGTTTTGAGATAAGGTGTGGGCTAAAAAATGGGCGTTTAGGTGTGTGGGACTTATTCGCTTTTCGTCTAGTTCAGAGTAATTTGGGTACTCTGGGGAAATTAGACCCATGCGCTGATGAACTCGGCGGGCTCTTCCTGGACGCCTTTGAAGTTTGAAACCGCTGAGCTATTTGCGAAGACAGATGACGTGTCGCGTGCTGAAATTGTACTGTACTTTATGGCCTTATTTATTGCGTTGCTTTGCTCGGTGTTATTCAGCAAATGACAGCGGATTTTGTCATTTTGTCTGTTTTGTATGTCTTTCTTTGTGTCTTGTTGAACTAGTTTCTCTTATTGCGATGTTCATATCACTTTTGGCATTACAATTGTATTCGTGTATGGCCATCGTTTGATCATTTATTCTATTGAAACAAGATATTAGTTCTGTCATCGGGGCTCAAACGAAAACGTTTAACTGTTAATCCCGTCCTGGTCCCGACACATCGATTGGATGACGCAGCGGCCAGTGTGGCAACCCCGTAGGTTTGAGGAAGCATAAACCGTAGTGGCTGAAGAGGTGTCAAGTGAGACTGGCCATGAAAGCCTGCATCTGCTGGCTTTCCCAAAGATCGGAGAGCTTCACAGCCTACCTGTTGTGGTGTTAAAGGACACTCGATGTCAGTGCTGTGGGCAAACACATTGATCGCCCAGTTCCGGAGTCTTTAGACCGAGGGAACTATTAATTCCTTTTTTGCCTTAGGAAGACATAATATTTTATCGATGTTTCTGTCTACTTTCGCTAGCGAGGTTGAAAGGGACGGAAAGACCACAATGAACAGGCCATAGTATTGGTTGTACTAATCGTTTATCAACTTTACATTATTTGATGGGAACCGGTGGGCAGCTCACTCAGAAACCACTTCTAGGGTGAAAGAAGACCGTTCAGACTGAAGATGTAAAGATCGTTATAGAGGGCAGATTAAAGTCTGTATCAAATACAAGAAGAGAACTACGGAGACGACCCTTTAAGGCATTTTTATAATAGAATGATTAAATAATGGAATAAAATATGCTCTGTGATATTATGAAACAGCTATATTACCAGTGGAAGATAATCAGCACATTTATTCATAAATATCTTTAAATGTCCATCACATAGATGTATATATTTGAAATTTTGAAAATCTGGATATTTAACGCACTTTAGTTAGAGTGGCTGACATACAGATAACATACCTAAATGGCTGTCATTGTCTGTGTTTTTGGCTTGTTTACATTTTTTCAACATATCGAAGCCAGTGCATTTAACAACCACGGCTAATGTGCAAATGCAATCCGTAAAAGTCTTCAGTTTGTCAGTTGTTTATTTAATTTATAGCACGTCGAAGTGAGTGCAATTTGATAAACACCACAAGGAAGAAAAATACCATGAGATCCGCATCATGAAAAATGTATAACCCTTTTTGACAGGAATGTTTTAAATGTTCCTGTCCGATTCTCATCAATGTCTGTTCTATTTTTGTTTGTTTGTTTTCAAATGACTGCGTTGAAAGGCAATGGCTTACATTTGCATGATACGAATACCGCGAAAGACAAACTGCCGCTTCTAAAGCTTGATAACTCTTTTTGTGTTGCAGGCCAAGATATGCTTCCAAGAGCCTCCGAGTCGTTGTTTGACAGGTGTTGCGCATCTGGTCAGGCCCCCGTGAACGCCTAAGGGCTGGTTGTTCAGTGGGAATTTAAGTAATATATCAACAGTTCGCGTGTGGATGTGGCCAGAAAATTCCCCATTTTCTCTGGGGGCAAAATGGATTGTTAGTCTTCGTCCCGGCATAGTTTACGCTTGATAATCAGCTGTCAGAGTCGTACCATCATTGCATTGTCCTGGAGATAAAAACATGACGTAGGTTGATAATAGAAAGGAAAACCGGAATGGTGATGATAACTGGGCTTGGTACGGGCTGTTTGATCATTGTTAACCAACACACTCACAATACTCACATTGGGATTTTGGTTATCAACTTGTGGCCGATTTCCATGAAAGTTAGATGCTGTTGGTGGGGGACCGTAGTATTTTATATGGTACACTGCAGTTGAATCAGAGGGTATGTATGTTTAGAGAGGTTTCACTATTGGTTGATTTGCACTGCGAGACACGGGAGGCCCCGCGAAACCACTGTTAGCATGGAGCGGAAAGTAGGTCGCTGCGGTAAACAATACCTGTTTGTGCATTTCCACAGGGCGTAAGAGCTTACAAACGCCTCTAAATAGTTTCAGTCAGCCCAAAAATATTATCAAACCAAAGTCAACAGATATGCACACTGTCTTTAATGAAGGCGGCCTCTTTCAATTCTTCTATTTCCTGTTTACCGCAGCGACCTAGTTCGCGATTTGGCGGAAGTGAGATCTCTCTACATCAGTACTCTTTGGTTGAACTTAGAGCACAGCTCAGTATTTTCTCGATATGGCTTAGTAACTAGACGGCGGTCCATCAGCAACAACCACTGAAATAAAAGTTATTGTGGCCATATCATCAACGAAAGCTTGCTGTGGTCAAATGGCTAAGACCCAATCCTAACCACAATCCAGCAATTTTCAAAACAAAACAAAAAAATGCCAACAACACCGAATTTGGCTAGGTGGTGTATATACAGGGATGGGAATTCTCAGGAAATTTCCCGATTTCCGGATTTTTAAAAATCTTTTTTCCTGAGTAAACATTATTTTGTTGTCGAATATATGAATCGTCAATAGTGTTTATGTATTGCGGTTGGCAGTGACGCAATAGGTCAAAGTTCAGGAAATTTTTCTGTCACTAGTAGAAACTCTTGACTTTTTCGTTTTCTTTCTTAACAAATCTAAGGACAGAATCCACTTTTCCTCTGAAGATCGTCATCTGTCTCGCTCCACACGATGAGTTTCTTACGACCGTACATTTGTCGTTGTGTCTTTGCCCAGACAGTAGAAATAAATACCTGCACTGATGCTCTGTTTTCTCTGCGTTCTCAAGTTTAAGGTCAGGATCCAAATTTGCAATCCTATTGGGTTTTCAGTTTACATATCGTTAGAAATGGCTTTACGCTGATTTAACAGAAAAACGAAAAGAGGCTGCCCGTTTCCTATTTATATGTATGCGACTAACATAACCTTTTGGATTGGAATGGCCTCCCGGCTGAAATAAGAGTTACCAAACGAACATTCGCATGGACTGGGAGTGCAGCAGTGATTGTAGGTGGCAATGTCGGTTCTTGAAAGGATAGAGCTTGCACCATACCAATATTTTTATTTTTTTGTTTTACAGACTGATTCCCAGTCTGATGCGTGTGCCGATTCAATGGGCAGATACACAGACTGCGAAACAAAGGTACCAGAAACAAAAACAAAGAGAAAGAGGGTGAGCTTGCTTGAGAAAAAGAGAGAGAGTGAGACATACTGAGAGAGAGAGAGAGAGAGAGAGAAAGAGCGAGACATACCGAGAGAGGAGAGAGGGAGACAGAGAGAGAGGGAGGAAAGAGGGAGACACACTGAGAGGGGAGAGAGAGAAGGGGGAAAGAGGGAGACATATTGAGAGAGACAGACAGGGAGGGAAACATACTGAGAGAGACAGACGGGGGGGGGGGCATACTGAGAAAGAGAGGAGAGAGGGAGACATAATGAGAGAGAGAGAGACAGAGAGTAGCGGAGACATGCCGAGAGAGAGAGAGGGGGAGAGAGACAGAGAGGAGAAGAGGAAAGGGGAGATATATTGAGAGACAGACAGGGATCGAAACATACTGAGAGAGACAGACAGGGGAGGGAAACATACTGAGAGAGACAGACAGGGGAGGGAAACACACTGAGAGAGACAGACAGGGGAGGGAAACATACTGAGAGAGACAGACAGGGGAGGGAAACATACTGAGAGAGACAGACAGGGAGGGAAACATACTGAGAGAGACAGACAGGGGAGGGAAACATACTGAGAGAGGGGAGGGAAACATACTGAGAGAGACAGACAGGGAAGGGAAACATCCTGAGAGAGACGGACAGGGGAGGGAAACATACTGAGAGAGACGGACAGGGGAGGGAAACATCCTGAGAGAGACAGACAGGGGAGGGAAACATACTGAGAGAGACAGACAGGGGAGGGAAACATACTGAGAGAGACAGACAGGGGAGGGAAACATACTGAGAGAGACAGACACGGGAGGGAAACATACTGAGAGAGACAGACAGGGGAGGGAAACATACTGAGAGAGACAGACAGGGGAGGGAAACATACTGAGAGAGACGGACAGGGGAGGGAAACATACTGAGAGAGACGGACGGGGGAGGGAAACATACTGAGAGAGACGGACAGGGGAGGGAAACATACTGAGAGAGACGGACAGGGGAGGGAAACATACTGAGAGAGACGGACAGTGGAGGGAAACATACTGAGAGAGACGGACAGGGGAGGGAAACATACTGAGAGAGACGGACAGGGGAGGGAAACATACTGAGAGAGACGGACAGGGGAGGGAAACATACTGAGAGAGACGGACAGGGGAGGGAATCATACTGAGAGAGACGGACAGGGGAGGGAAACATACTGAGAGAGACGGACAGGGGAGGGAAACATACTGAGAGAGACGGACAGGGGAGGGAAACATACTGAGAGAGACGGACAGGGGAGGGAAACATACTGAGAGAGACAGACAGGGGAGGGAAACATACTGAGAGAGACAGACAGGGGAGGGAAACATACTGAGAGAGACGGACAGGGGAGGGAAACATACTGAGAGAGACGGACAGGGGAGGGAAACATACTGAGAGAGACGGACAGGGGAGGGAAACATCCTGAGAGAGACAGACAGGGGAGGGAAACATACTGAGAGAGACAGACAGGGGAGGGAAACATACTGAGAGAGACAGACAGGGGAGGGAAACATACTGAGAGAGACGGACAGGGGAGGGAAACATACTGAGAGAGACGGACAGGGGAGGGAAACATACTGAGAGAGACGGACAGGGGAGGGAAACATACTGAGAGAGACGGACAGTGGAGGGAAACATACTGAGAGAGACGGACAGGGGAGGGAAACATACTGAGAGAGACGGACAGTGGAGGGAAACATACTGAGAGAGACGGACAGGGGAGGGAAACATACTGAGAGAGACGGACAGGGGAGGGAAACATACTGAGAGAGACGGACAGGGGAGGGAAACATACTGAGAGAGACGGACAGGGGAGGGAAACATACTGAGAGAGACGGACAGGGGAGGGAAACATACTGAGAGAGACGGACAGGGGAGGGAAACATACTGAGAGAGACGGACAGGGGAGGGAAACATACTGAGAGAGACGGACAGGGGAGGGAAACATCCTGAGAGAGACAGACAGAGGAGGGAAACATACTGAGAGAGACAGACAGGGAGGGAAACATCCTGAGAGAGACAGACAGGGGAGGGAAACATACTGAGAGAGACAGACAGGGGAGGGAAACATACTGAGAGAGACGGACAGGGGAGGGAAACATACTGAGAGAGACGGACAGGGGAGGGAAGCATACTGAGAGAGACGGACAGGGGAGGGAAACATACTGAGAGAGACGGACAGTGGAGGGAAACATACTGAGAGAGACGGACAGGGGAGGGAAACATCCTGAGAGAGACAGACAGGGGAGGGAAACATCCTGAGAGAGACAGACAGGGGAGGGAAACATACTGAGAGAGACAGACAGGAGAGGGAAACATACTGAGAGAGACGGACAGGGGAGGGAAACATACTGAGAGAGACGGACAGGGGAGGGAAACATACTGAGAGAGACAGACAGGGGAGGAGGGAAACATACTGAGAGAGACGGACAGGGGAGGGAAACATACTGAGAGAGGCGGGCGGGGGAGGGAAACATACTGAGAGAGACGGACAGGGGAGGGAAACATAATGAGAGAGACGAAAATTGTATAAAAAATTTGTTCATTGGCTAGAATTCGCGGGAATATGTATCAACATAACGTTGTAATTGAACTTCACTTTCTCTGGCGTGCGGCACAGAAACGATGTTGTTTTTTCTTCAGCTGCTTATGTTTGTTTTTCAGTTTAAAGGACGCGATAACCTCAGGACGACTTGAATTATGAAACGGATGATTTAGGCTGCAAACTTGTCCCCAAACGGAAAAAAGAAAGAAAATGCGGTCGCTGTGCATGAGGAATTGCGTGCTTAGTTCTGCGGTTCTAGAAGAAACAGAGACCACGGAGGAAGGGGGGGGGGGGGGGGGGGAGGTCAGTGGGTATGTGTGTTTGTCTGTCTGTCTATCTGTTCATGTTGTTTTCTCCGTTTTTTTTTGTCTTTCTTTCTGTCTCTATCTTTCTTTTTCCCTGTTTTTGCTTCTTTTTTTCTTTTATTATCTGTCTTTCTGTCCAGCTTTCTTTCCATCTTTCTTTCTTTCTTTCTGCCTTTCTCTTACTTCTTTTCTGTCGTTCTTAATTTGTGTCCTCTTTTTCTTTTTTTCTCTGTTTTTCTGTCTTTCTTCTTTTCCTTTTTTCTTTCTTTCTTTCAGTTTGTTTCTGTCTTTCTCTCTCTCTCTCTCTTTTAAAAATGTTTTCTTGGTAACGATGTTAGTCGACCTGCTATCCTGTTGCAACAATCGGGATACCGAGGTTCTTCTAGTACTATCGTTTGTGACTGAATGCAAAATGTCTTTATATTATGATTGTAAGGCCCGGCGCGCACTATGTTAAAATTAACCACCCGCTCAATGCAAGCAATTTTTGGCGTGGCGTGCAGCACGGTAAACTCTTCACCAAGCAAGCAAAAATCTGCGTTTGCACGCCGTGCAGCAGACGAAACGGGATAGTGCGCGCGGCCCCTAAGCCTGTAAACGATAGGCTGCAGTGTTAGAGGTTCCTGCGACCTTTTCTATGGGGCATTTTCGTTGGTTTTTGGTATGGCACGGACGGAAATGACAGCTGAACGTTGTTATAAATGAACAGTTTGCGGTTCAGGGTCATATTCGGGGTATTGGCCGGTTCTTGGAAGTTTTATTGCTGTTTCAATTCCACCCTCCTGTCTAAAACTGTCATACAAATATCAGTTACTGTAGAATACTTTCAGATCCTAGGCCTGGTTTCTTTTACTGTATATGAGTGTATGATTTGACATTCAGCCATAACTGTCCCACATCCGAGACAGGAAATGACTTCTCAGCCTTAGGGGTAAGCCAGACCAAGGCTGGCGTAGGCCCCACACTGGTGGCTCGCCACTGAATTATTATGCATCACTCTAAGACACTACTGAGTGAAACCCACAAGGCGGCATTGTGGGCAGTT
Organism: Onchidella celtica; assembly: GCA_963931925.1. NCBI lineage: Eukaryota > Metazoa > Mollusca > Gastropoda > Systellommatophora > Onchidiidae > Onchidella > Onchidella celtica. Next base: position 109,462,571 of record OZ007567.1, on the reverse strand, counting down.
AGTGGTGTTATAGTGTGATGCATAGTAATTAGGTAATGAGCCACCAGTTTGGGGCCCATGCCAGTCTTGATCTGGCTTATCCCTCATAACGTTCTTTAAAAGTAAGTTGGGGAAATAGAAAAGAGAAGAAACTTGAAAAGTCACCTTATTCCTAAGTTTTTTTTCAATGTGGAAAGTTGTAAAAACTCTGAGCGGGTTATCATTTGAATTGATTCACACGGCCTTCAAAACAAAATGGCTTCTCTCCAGGTTTAGTTTGTCCTATAAATAGCATGAACCGATTTTTTTGTTCATTGACAGCCATGCGTGAATTTCTAGGAGAGCGAGGATGTTAACATTGGAAAAATGATTTTCCATCATTCTTAATCTCATGTTTTCGTGCAATGATATTTATCTCATTTCGATAACTCGCGCTCCTCATTTCTACCTGAATATCTCATACTGGGCTGCTCTCCAACCAGCTCGTTTTATTTCTTCCTCATTTCTGTCCTCTTGTCCTTTCTCTCTATGTCTCCTTCTCCTCCTCCTCTCTCTCTCTCTCTCTCTCTCTCTCTCTCTCTCGTCTGTCTGTCTGTCTCTTTCTCTCTTCTTTCTTTCTTTCTTTCTCTCTTTCTATCTTTCTCTCTCTCTCTCTTTCATGTTAAAATGATGTCATGAATCCAAGGGAAGGTCTAAATTTGGGGTGGCATGGGCAGAAGCAAGCAGCTAGATTTAGAAGTTCTGGGTCAAGATGTACTTGTATATTTCTGTTTCTGAAAAGTTTAGTGAGAAGAAATATGTAAGACAGCGATGTATCTGACTCCATCCTGTGGGAGAGAACGACAGAATAGGGAATCGACGAGGATAAAGGATGGAATTCACAGATGAAACGGAGACGAAACATATAAATTATATTCTCGTTGCAAACTCTCGCAGCGTACGAGAGAGTGGGAGTTTGTGGGAGATCTTTTACAGTTTCCATGTAGGAGCCTTGGAGACAGAGTCATGATTGTAGACGATAGGAGAACAGGGGGCAGAACGGAACTGGAGCATTGATGAATCCGAGTGAATGTTTCCTAGTGGCCAACATTGATTCTTGCACAAAAAGGCGTAAAGAGACATAGCTTAGTATAAGATAAGGTAAGATATGAATCACTTGGTCATTAACCCGTGAGGGAAATTCTCTTTCACAGGGCGTTTAAGAGCACATAATTACATGGTTCACACATTTTACGCACCATGCATTGTGCGTGTCAAACCATAGTTTACGGAGATGGTAAAGCTGACCTGACACAGCCGTGGAGAATAAGGAAAGAAGCGAATTTACCTTGAAGGCATTTTTCCCCCTGTTTTCCAGCAGTGACAGCCACGGTGTCTGTTCTATCTACATTAATTACAACGTCCTGATTCATTTATACCTGTTCTCTTACTCCTCTCAAACCTATAAACTTCATGCCAACGGAATTGGATCAAGAGAGCTAGCAGCTGCTTAGAAGTACCAGATCAAAGGTAGAGAAATCCGGGCCTAGAGGAAATAATGATTACATCCAATTAAAGATACTTAAAGATTAAAGATGGTCTTGTAAAATAATGTAGTCTCCGGGTCTCAAACTTGGGCAGTTTACCATCCTGAGGCCCACAGTGCAACATCATCAGATAGCCAAGCTCTACTCCTGACTGAACCTTTCTGTAGCAAAAATTCTCAGTTACAGAGTTAAGGGCTTGAGCACAGTCTTCCCCGCGATTTTCTTGTTTCAAACATTCAGTGCACGATCATGATGACCAGGTTTAGCTATTGACAGGAAAAGGTTTTATTATTATTATTTTTTTATCACTGCACATTACTGATGTTGCTGTATTTGGTTAGTTGGAAGTAACAGCACATACATCAATCTTTGAACATTAAACTTTGCAATTGCACATTTGAAAGATTCGATGGTGGAAAATGTAATACATCATAAGACGGTATTTTCAGCATCAATCGCTATGAATATCCGTTTTATTTCAGACAGTAATTGTTATAAAATATTATGCTATATCCCTAATAGCACTCGAAGGTCTTCTGTTTGTCGGGGGCCTCGGCCGAAGGCTGTTGACCCCATCTCTAGTAGCAATCGGGCGATCTTTCATTTAAACCAAAACACTTTCTTGTGAAGATTAATTGTTGTGCTCCCATTTGCTAAACATATATCAATTTTCCGACACTGTTAGATAAATTAGGATCAATCTCGACTAAAGCCTAGGGATAATTGCTGGACTCTTAATACCGAAAAAGTGGCATGGCAGATCTAAGAAATGGTCACTGTGTTACCAGCATTGTACTGTCAGTGTGAAAATGTTGATAATGATGGGCTGTTGTTAAGGGCATCTAGTACTTTACAGTATAAGTCATTACTGAACAACGAGCACAACTCATTATTTTGTCTGTTTAGCTTTGTAATTAGAATTTGTGCCGGTACAACATACATAAGGATAACTGTGGCTGTCACCAATTTTGTACTGCAGTGATGCCTTGACAAAGGCCCAAATTAAGTTTCAATTTGAAAAACAAATATGTAAATGGATAACTTTATTGGATAATTATACAGTTGATGACGTCATAAAGTAACTGTTTGGTCAGGTAAGTGCACTTAATTTTCACCTGCCATTTAGAGTAAACTTACTGATGTTTCTACGATTAAAGACCTACTTCTCGATTCAGTTCCAGCGGGTGGTGGGTGGGCTGCCTTCTACAGTAGCAAGGTCTCTCCTTCTGTCCTGCTCTGTTGTGTCTACGGTCTTGATTCTTCCCAGCACAACATGGCAGTTGTTGTGTCGACGTGCTTTCACCAAACTCTTGACGGTGATCGGTGATCAGCTCCAAGATGGCTGGCTACTTATGCCTGTGTCCTTGCGTAGTGGTCAGTGGCGTGAGTTACCCTTGGAATCGTGGTACAGTTGTCAGAATATTAGCACGCGAAATAAACGATTCCCCCGGAGGTCCGCGAGCTTGCCATACATGCTTGCGATAATGTGTCCCATTTTGAGGTCAGCAGTCGAGTTCATTGCCATTTGGTCTAAGTAACAGTCAGGGCCAGATTTTGACATTGTTTTCAGTCTGGCGTGCGAGATAGACGGTCTGTAAACGTTGCTTCTGGTAAGTGGTAGGATCTCCTTGTGACCCATTTTTTTTCTCTGATGGACATTTCTCTTTTCCTTTTTCTGGGCTCTGAATGACCGTCATTGTCTCGTCATGTCCTCTTAATTAACTCAGTCCGAAACTCACTTGAGCGCCTAAAACTAAAACTGCGCGGAGAGCAGTGCGCTCAAGCGGTTCTGAAGGACCGGCCGATTGTGGATGCCGCTGACAAGTGCTGCCATGATTCTCTAGTGCTCTGGCAGCAAACAAACCTGCCAATCAACTGTTGGACAGGTTTTTTTTGTTCCTGGGGGATGTTGAAACTCTAGCGCGGTGGGAAGTGGACGACCTGTTGGAAGAGCTACTGGTTACAAGTTGTATCGATACATCATCAGTTCTTCCCCTCAGAATGACAAGATTCTGTCTCCACCTTTTGGCTGAAATGAGTTACACACTACATACTACTTCTACAGGCCTTCTGCATTGTGTGTCATGTCGTATCTCTAAAAGTTTTCAGCACATGAAACTTCGATCATCAATTTCTCAAAGTTGATGGGTGGGAGTTAGAACTTTGTCATTCTAAGGGGCCGCGCGCACTATCCCGTTTCGCCTGCTGCACGGCGTACAAACGCAGATTTTTGCTTGTTTGGCAAAGAGTTTATCGTGCTGCACGCCACGCGAAAGATTGCTTGCATTGAACGGATGGTTAATTTTAACATAGTGCGCGCCGGGCCTAAGGGGGCGAGTTCTGCGTGTTATATAGCGGCCTGGCGCTGCCGACAGAATAGATTGGCAAGAATCGTGATCATGCCTTGATCTTTTCATTATTTTTTTTAATGGATATATTTATTTTGTTAATTCGTAATTCCTGCTCATGTGATTTGTTTGTTCATTCAAATTGATTTACATTGTATGTACTCGATTATATTCTGTGATCTGCCTATCGGTCTGTCAGTCTGTCTGTCTGTCTCTCTCTAGTAGCTCTTTGCGTGTGTGTGTGTCTCTCTTTCTCGGTCTCTCTCAGTCTCTGTCCCTGTGTGTTTGTCATCTGCCTCTGCCTGTCTGTCTTGTCTGTCTGTCTGTCTGTCTGTCTGTCTGTCTCTCTCTCTCTCTCTCTCTCTCTCTCTCTCTCTCTCTCCCCCCCCCCTTCTCTCTCTTTCTCTCTCTCTCTCTCTCTCTCTCTCTCTCTCTGCCCCCTCCCTCTCTCGCTCTCAATAAATAAATAGATTATTAACTGAACATAAAACATACGTCAATTTTCTGGCAGACATGAAATCGCGAAGCAGTGAAGCCTCTAGATGCTACGATAATGGACTTGGAATTGCAGCCTTTCAGCACGTATACAATTTCAAGCGGAGTCTCCCCATGCCGAAATGTATTGCTGCGCCTAATGAGAACAAGCTGTAATGAGGCTATAAGACATTACTTTGAATCAGAAAACCCGATGGTGCAATTTTTACCGTGATATTGTTATCATTGTTGCGTGAAATGACCTGGTTTACTAGTAAGATATTGCGAACTCTGAGTCACAGGTTCAGACTTACTATTCTCAGGCTTGAAGTACAACATTATCAGATAGCTAAGCTTTGTTTTGAGGCCTTAGTTTTCGGATCTCTACTCTTGGCATTTGCACTTTAAAAAAAAAAAAATCTTGTTTTTTGTTCTGTTGTTGTTGTGTTTGTATTTTGTAAACTGGTCTGATCTCATTGGCTGGGGTGGGAGGGAGGGGGTGGTAGGGATTAGTTGTTTTTTTTTTAATTTGCCCGGGTAGACGGCCTTGTTAGGCCTGCTGTTCTCGTCTTCCAACTGCCAAGGTCACTTTAACGTGCGCAGTGTGCACACGGGCCATCCAAGTTTTTCGTCCTGTTTAGAGAGAGAAGGCTAGCTGCTCCATTCTACCTGTCATAGGATCAGGGACAGGAAATTCCCCCAAATTTCCAACATGCCCGCAGCGACCGGGAATCGAACCCGGTACCTTCGGCATGAGAGGCGAGCAGCTTGCCTCTGGACCAACATGTCCCCGCGTAGCCAAGCTCTAGACCAGTGTTTCTCAGGATGGGACGTGGCGGTAGTTTGACGGGGAGTGAGACTTCAGCATGGGACACCGGGATTTTTCGTAGAATTTTTAGTTTCATAATGCGTCAAGGGCAAATCTCCCATTGGAGTAAGGAACAGTGGAATAAAACTTTAAATAAAAGTTGAATGAAAACCTCTCTTGATGTATACATACTGAATATATAGGGGTTTTTGTTAAGTCTCTTTGTATTACTACTATTACTGTATCAGGGTTCACACAGGTCCTTAAAAGTCCTTATTTTTTATAAAAGAAAAAAATGAGTACTTTAAAAGTCCTTAAATTCTGAAAATGATATCAAAGTCCTTAAAAAGTCCTTAAAATTTGTTTTTCAAGTGAAAAATTTGAGATTTAAATCTTCCGATAGCGATACAGGAACATCCCATTTCGACGAGTGAGGCACACCACTTGTACATTTTGTAATACGGTTATTTCTTTTTTTGTGTTGTTGTTGTTGTTGTGTTTGAGTGCTGCATACATGGAATATTTTTTAGTCAAGTGGGGCTTGGAACAAAAAAAAAGAGAAACACTGCTCTAGTCCTAAGCCCCTCTGCAGCAAAAAGCCTCAATGGCGGGTTCAGTGATTTGAACAGAATTTATTCCCTGCGATTTTCTTGTCTCAACATTCAATGCATGAATCATGAAGACTCGGGATTAACAGTTGTCAGGAAAAGATCATCTTGGTTCAGGTTGTTGCTGTTTGCTGTATTTGGCAGGTTGATGAAGCTGTTGTTGCTCGCGGGTATAATCAAGGTTTGGCTTTGTGTTAGCAACTCTAACATCTAAAGTGAGGAGGGGGACGTTTTTGCCAGAAAAGAACCAGACTTTTGTGCTACAACAGAATAAGACGTACATTGCCCGTGTACATAAAGTGCCAAGTGAGTCATCTGCGCCAGATTAGAGTAAGGTGTACGTGTAACTATGTGCTAAATAAGACGTTCGTGCCAGAAAAGAAGAAAGTATAAGTGTATGTACCAAATGAGATGTTTGTGCCAGAAAAGAATAAGGAGTACGTTTATGTACCAAATGAGATGTTTGTGCCAGAAAAGAATAGGGACTACGTTTATGTACCAAATGAGATGTTTGTGCCAGAAAAGAATAGGGAGTACGTTTATGTACCAAATGAGATGTTTGTGCCAGAAAAGAATAGGGAGTACGTTTATGTACCAAATGAGATGTTTGTGCCAGAAAAGAATAGGGAGTATGTTTATGTACCAAATGAGATGTTTGTACCAGAAAAGAATAGGGAGTAGGTTTATGTACCAAATGAGATGTTTGTGACAGAAAAGAATAGGGAGTAGGTTTATGTACCAAATGAGATGTTTGTGCCAGAAAAGAATAGGGAGTACGTTTATGTACCAAATGAGATGTTTGTGCCAGAAAAGAATAGGGAGTAGGTTTATGTACCAAATGAGATGTTTGTGCCAGAAAAGAATAGGGAGTACGTTTATGTACCAAATGAGATGTTTGTGCCAGAAAAGAATAGGGAGTAGGTTTATGTACCAAATGAGATGTTTGTGCCAGAAAAGAATAAGGAGTACGTTTATGTACCAAATGAGATGTTTGTGCCAGAAAAGAATAGGGAGTACGTTTATGTACCAAATGAGATGTTTGTGCCAGAAAAGAATAGGGAGTACGTTTATGTACCAAATGAGATGTTTGTGCCAGAAAAGAATAAGGAGTACGTTTATGTACCAAATGAGATGTTTGTGCCAGAAAAGAATAAGGAGTACGTTTATGTACCAAATGAGATGTTTGTGCCAGAAAAGAATAAGGAGTACGTTTATGTACCAAATGAGATGTTTGTGCCAGAAAAGAATAGGGAGTACGTTTATGTACCAAATGAGATGTTTGTGCCAGAAAAGAATAAGGAGTACGTTTATGTACCAAATGAGATGTTTGTGCCAGAAAAGAATAAGGAGTACGTTTATGTACCAAATGAGATGTTTGTGCCAGAAAAGAATAGGGAGTAGGTTTATGTACCAAATGAGATGTTTGTGCCAGAAAAGAATAGGGAGTACGTTTATGTACCAAATGAGATGTTTGTGCCAGAAAAGAATAGGGAGTAGGTTTATGTACCAAATGAGATGTTTGTGCCAGAAAAGAATAAGGAGTACGTTTAGGTACCAAATGAGATGTTTGTGCCAGAAAAGAATAGGGAGTACGTTTATGTACCAAATGAGATGTTTGTGCCAGAAAAGAATAGGGAGTATGTTTATGTACCAAATGAGATGTTTGTGCCAGAAAAGAATAAGGAGTACGTTTATGTACCAAATGAGATGTTTGTGCCAGAAAAGAATAGGGAGTACGTTTATGTACCAAATGAGATGTTTGTGCCAGAAAAGAATAGGGAGTAGGTTTATGTACCAAATGAGATGTTTGTGCCAGAAAAGAATAAGGAGTACGTTTATGTACCAAATGAAATGTTTGTGCCAGAAAAGAATAGGGAGTACGTTTATGTACCAAATGAGATGTTTGTGCCAGAAAAGAATAAGGAGTACGTTTATGTACCAAATGAGATGTTTGTGCCAGAAAAGAATAGGGAGTACGTTTATGTACCAAATGAGATGTTTGTGCCAGAAAAGAATAGGGAGTACGTTTATGTACCAAATGAGATGTTTGTGCCAGAAAAGAATAGGGAGTACGTTTATGTACCAAATGAGATGTTTGTGCCAGAAAAGAATAGGGAGTAGGTTTATGTACCAAATGAGATGTTTGTGCCAGAAAAGAATAGGGAGTACGTTTATGTACCAAATGAGATGTTTGTGCCAGAAAAGAATAGGGAGTACGTTTATGTACCAAATGAGATGTTTGTGCCAGAAAAGAATAGGGAGTACGTTTATGTACCAAATGAGATGTTTGTGCCAGAAAAGAATAGGGAGTACGTTTATGTACCAAATGAGATGTTTGTGCCAGAAAAGAATAGGGAGTAGGTTTATGTACCAAATGAGATGTTTGTGCCAGAAAAGAATAAGGAGTACGTTTATGTACCAAATGAGATGTTTGTGCCAGAAAAGAATAGGGAGTAGGTTTATGTACCAAATGAGATGTTTGTGTCAGAAAAGAATAAGGAGTACGTTTATGTACCAAATGAGATGTTTGTGCCAGAAAAGAATAGGGAGTAGGTTTATGTACCAAATGAGATGTTTGTGCCAGAAAAGAATAGGGAGTACGTTTATGTACCAAATGAGATGTTTGTGTCAGAAAAGAATAGGGAGTACGTTTATGTACCAAATGAGATGTTTGTGCTAGAAAAGAATAGGGAGTACGTTTATGTACCAAATGAGATGTTTGTGCCAGAAAAGAATAAGGTGTACGTGTATGTACTAAATTTTTGTGCCAGAAAAGAATAAGGTGTACCTGTGTGTGCCAAAAATGAGACGTTTGTGCCGGAAAAGAATAAGTTGTACGTGTATGTACCAAATTTTTGTGCCAGAAAAGAATAAGGTGTACGTGTATCTACCAAACGTTGGTGCCAGAAAAGAATAAGGTGTACGTGTATTTACCAAATTTTTGTGCCAGAAAAGAATAGGGAGTACGTTTATGTACCAAATGAGATGTTTGTGCCAGAAAAGAATAAGGTGTACGTGTATCTACCAAACGTTGGTGCCAGAAAAGAATAAGGTGTACGTGTATCTACCAAACGTTGGTGCCAGAAAAGAATAAGGTGTACGTGTATCTACCAAACGTTGGTGCCAGAAAAGAATAAGGTGTACGTGTATTTACCAAATTTTTGTGCCAGAAAAGAATAAGGTGTACGTGTATTTACCAAATTTTTGTGCCAGAAAAGAATAAGGTGTACGTGTATGTACCAAATTTTTGTGCCAGAAAAGAATAAGGTGTACGTGTATGTGCCAAAAGTGACACGTTTGTGCTAGAAAAGAATAAGGAATGCGTGTATGTACCAAATAAGACGTTTGTGCCAGAAAAGAATAAGGCGTGCGTGTATGTGACAAATAAGACGGTTATGCCAAAGTAGAACGAGACGTTTGTGCCACAAAATTCAGGTGCATTCTAGACAAAAAATCTGCCTTTTTTTTTTTGCCGGAATACAATGAGACGTTTATGCTAGAACATACTGTAATGAGATGTTTTTACCAGATTATAATGAGACGTTTATGCCCGAAAAGGTGGAGGCATTCAACAAAACAAATGTGTACCGTAAGAAGGATAGGTCAAAAGGTTGCGGTCTTTCGTATAAGTAATTGATTTAATTTTTCCCCCACTGAAGACGCGTTTGTGTATATTCCCAGCCGGTGTAACTGTAACATCGATAAACAACTGGCCAAGGAGTTTAGTATGGTTTATATCTCAGAGAAATTAATGGCCTGTACTATGTGCCCTCCCTCGACTCCTCCACGGGAATGCTTTACATTTGATAGATGTACTCCAGTATCTCAGTCTGTCTCTCTCTCTCTCTCTCTCTCTTTTCTCTCTCTCTCTCTCTCTCTCTCTGTCTCTCTCTCTCTCTCTCTCTCTCTCTCTCTCTCTCTCTCTCTCTCTCTTCCTTCCGCAGATCTCCATTTTACACGTCTCTCTTCTCTTTCTTTCACTCTCTCTCTCTCTCTCTCTCTCTCTCTCTCTCTCTCTCTCTCTCTCTCTCTCTCTCTCTCTCTTTCTTTCCGTGCAAAACTCTATTTTACGCATCACTGTCTCTCAGTCTCTCTCTTTCTCTGCACCCCCCCCCCTCTCTCTCTCTCTCTCTGCCACCCTCTCTTTCTCTTTCTCATTGTATCTCTCTTTCCATTTCTTGCAGAGTCCTTTTTTTTTTTTTACAAATCGCCCTTTTTTTCTCTTTTCATTTTCCTTTTCTCCGGCCTTGGAGTAATCATTCAGAGTGCTTTTGTAGCTAGGTATTAATTATGATTACATCAGCTGCGGAGTGAGTCAGATTGTCTAATAATAGTATCGTGTTTGTTTGAAAAGACTGAAAAATCGTGATTATGCCTAGCGGACCCTGAAGAAACCACTATATTTTATATACATATCTAACAAACTGACTGTTTTTCTTCGATAAAATGTGAAAACAAAAGGACGGGTTAAAAGAACTATAACCAGCCAGCAACCCGGGCGGCCAAAATCCGACCCGTGCAGGATTGCCGTTAAGTTTGCTCATAGGAAAGACACCGTCCTTACGTAGATCCGCAGGTTACAACATGGCACCGACGTCGGTTTGATGTAAGGAATTCGTACGTTGATCCCAGAAATCTTACAGACGTCTACGTCGGATTGACACAGGATTCTGTCTAGGATAGTGTCAATTTAACGTAGTAAATTTGCCCTAAAGTGCGTCCTGGGCCTTGGGAAAAATTGCATTTTCTGTCTTGATATCCTGATATTTGTCCCAATGCACAGGTATTGATGGCAAACAAACTACGTAATTTTTTTCTGCTGTCAGTATTTCTTTTGAATCAGGGACATCAAGTAAGGTGGCCATCTGACTTACTCACCTGAAATATAATCATATCCAGTGTCACTGAATGATATTGTGGAGACCCGGTGAAGACACACAGTGCAGTAAATGCTAAACAGAGACATGTATAGGTTGTTGTCTAGTGAGTAAAAATTTCTGCAATCTTAGGATCGGAGTTTTGTGCTCTTCTAAGAAGTGAAGCTTTTATGGCTATGAGCATTTTGATAGTTGCTGTTGTTGTTGAAATGCGGAACTCCAGAAAAATTATCTCTGGCAAAGAAAGGTTTCCTCACAGTTTTATAAGAGAAGGTGAAGACCCCGTTGAAATGACATGACTGTCTGGAATGAAGCAAATTAAAAGCAACGAATCTGACGCTGAGTCTCAGGGGGGGGGGGGGGTATTTTCTTTAAAAAAAAAAGAAAGGGTGAGTCTTTAGTCGAACTATTTTCTGCCTTATGTATTTGAAGGTACTACACGGGGAACTGTGGTGATGCAACTTGTGGGAGAACGGGAAGTGAGGAGGATACAACAATTGGAGAGACGGGGGGGGGGGGGGGGGGGGAGGTTCCAGTATGTTTATTTTTTGGTTGTTGTCAGAGAAATATAGTGTATAATATAATAATTATTACCCCGAGACACAGGATACAAAGAGGAATCAATTCGTCGTATTCCTTCCGTCGAGTCGACTTGTGCGTGTATCATTGATGTCAACAGTTCAACAATTTGCACCATACATCTTCGTAATTGAAGGGGAAAAAAAAGTAGTACTCACCGTATTTATACGCGGGCAATTTGTGGGCATATAGGGGGAGAAGGAGTGGTTCGTCTCGGTAGTCTGTGTCTCGGATACTACGAAGCCGAATAGAGAAATTAATTGCGTTCAGTGTTCAGCTATAGCTTACAATGTAAATCACCACGGCCCCCTACCGGCAGCCTTTTTATTTAAGGATGATTGATTACCACCTGGGAAGTAAATGCCCACTCTCCTTTACCACCCCTGGAAAGGTAATGAGATACGCTTGGTGCAGTCACTTCATTTCCCCCTTGATAAGTTGGTTAGTAGTTATTTATCCCTCCTTGGCTGTATTTCGTGGGGACCCTTTTTTTTTTTGCCTCACCAGTGTCAAATCGAAGACGCTGGGGTTTCTCACGTAGAAATCAGGGCCCTGAGCCCCACCTGGTCTTGTGATCTTCGCGCGGTTAATTGACGAAGAGTACATTGACATACCTGAATCGTATCAGTGCAAGTGATTGGGTGTGTCGTGGAACTTAAAACACCGGGAGGTTGTCTGCGTTCCAAATCTGTTTCAGTCGTGTTGGGCTAGAAGGTTGGGGAGAAAACGTGTGAGAATCGTTAGGTAATGCTTTATGGCTTGTAACAGAATCGTTTTTCTGGACGTCATTTCATGCTCTTGTTATGAGAGAGTCAAGTGTACGAAAAGCATTTGCTGTAGGAGAGGGAATTAGGCGGGTGAGGGTTGAAGTGAATAGTTGGCCTTGTGAAATAAGTACCGACTTTTTAGGCAGTTGTTTTCGTCAGTTTTGGATTATTTAGCAAGTCCTGTGCTTGGAAGATTTCATTAATTACTCATTATGTAAAAATATTCTTTTGTGAGACATTTCTGTTGGCTGTAGGCAGTCCCTTATTTTTCTTTCTCAGAAATTGGAAGACTCCCTAATGTGCACTTTACCAGCTCAGTTTTTCCCAAAATTTTAAGGGAAAAGAAAAATGGAGATTTTGGTGACCGACTTTGCTGCATTTATTTATTGTACCATATACTTACATGTATATCTTGAATGCCAAGGAGCGTACGTTTGCAATACAACATTTTCTAAAAGCACCTTACTTTCATTCTCACAAATCCCTGCCCAGTCCTATCCACCCCCTCATAAACACATGCCTAGTACACACACGCATACTCACACACAGACCACTCTCTCTCTCTGTCTCTCTGTCTCTCTCTCTCTCTCTCTCTCTCTCTCTCTCTCTCTCTCTATGCTGTCTTTCTATGTGCTCTCTCTCTCTCTTTGTCTGTCTTTTTTCTCTCTTTCTCTCTCTGGTCTCTCTTTCTCTCTCTCTCTGTTTTCTTTTCTCTCTCTGCTTTCTTTCTATTTCTCTGGTCTCTCTCTCTCTCTCTCTCTCTCTCTCTCTCTCTCTCTCTCTCTCTCTCTCTCTCTCTCTCTCTCTCTCTCTCTCTCTCTCTCTCTCTCTCTCTCTCTCTCTCTCGTTCCCCCTCCTTCTCTCCCATTTCTTTCGCCCTCTCTTTCTCTCCCGTTGAACATACATTTTGCACCACTCCTCGTGTTGTCTTTTTGTGGTATATGTATCTCGAAAGTTGGTTGCACTTCGAAAACCCGTGTTTTAGAGATTAGCAAAGAACCCAACGGCTTTATACTTGCTTTCAACACGACTTCGGTTTCCCGGTGCAGATGTGTGGTTTTTGCATCCAGTACGATGTTTGAAGATCTAAACGCGTATACCTTATGTAATGAAGGAATTTTGAGCTGCATAATTCGTGTACACACCGGATCTTGAACTATCGCTTTGGTAAAAGTTAGCCCTTGAAGCGTGGAGGCAGTTTTTGTTGGGCTGTTTTGTGATCACTTATAAATTACTGGGTAGAGCGGACAGAGAGAGAGAAAGGAACTCGTCAGAAATGAACATGCAACTGTTCATGCTCGACTGCCCTTGGAGAGTCAAGAGCACACGTGTTTTAAATTCGGGGTGGTGGGAGGGGGTGGGTTGTTGCAGTCAACAGCAGGTGTTACGTCGAATCGGGGGGGGGGGGGGGAGTGAGGAGGTGGCGAGGGAAGAGAAAATGACTTTTTAAAATTAATAATGCATCTGTGCATGCATGCTTGCCCGTGGTGAGTCAAAACCATGTGTCATATTACTGAATCCGATATTGTTAATATGCGGCGGATTTGAACTCGCTTGTATCTTCGCTCAGTGCTGTCTCAAAACAGTTTTCCTTAGCAGAGCCATGGGACACTGGTCGTGTAAAATTTATGTTTAAATGTTTGAACAGGCTAGCCCCAGAATAGCCTTCACAGCTAGTGGAATCGTACCAAACCATCACGCACCTTAGCATCAGTGGATGAGAAACTTCTTGAGATTCCCACAGTCAGATTGTCGCTTAGTGAAAAGGCTTTTTCTGTTGGTGGGCCTAAATTGTGGAAAAACATTAGCAGTGAAAAGGCTTTTTCTGTTGGTGGGCCTAAATTGTGGAACAATATTAACAGTGAAAAGGCTTTTTCTGTTGGTGGGCCTAAATTGTGGAACAACATTAGCAGTGAAAAGGCTTTTTCTGTTGGTGGGCCTAAATTGTGGAACAACGTTAGCGCTGACACCAGGAAAAGTGAGAACATCATCACATTTAAATATAGACTCAAAATTGAATCGATTAAGACTGTTTTCTTTTGAACTGAATGATGTCCCTTTTGGTCTCAGAGATCTGAGGACGAGAGTAGATTAAGTTTTGTGAACGTGTGTGGGTGGGAGCATGATGAATTGATCTTATGTTGTTAATCCTGTTTCTAATTTTATTTGAACGCTTTAGAGCACATCATTTTTTTGTGGATTTGAGCTCTCTGCAAGGGAATTATTACATTACACTGCAGGTGTGTGAATGAATAGACCACGGGCTTAATGTTCTCTTATTTCATTTTTTTAAAACAATCTCAATTTGGATGCTGAAAAATGGCAGTTGTTCAGCAGTCATTCGAGTCCACATTTTGGACCCTCAGTCACAAGTACCCTTTGCCAAGTCTTGTACGCTTTCAAAGGGTTAACGGGCAGGCTGTAGTTCTTTCCTTTCATCAGATTAATAGCAAACAAAATATAGAAAAAGCGTGCGATGGGGTATGTCTTGGTGAGTCCTGCGTACGTGGAAAGATCTGGAAGAATGCAGTTTTAAAAAAGTACATAATTTATCCCAGATCCTTCCAATTAATTTGTTTTTACCTCCGATTTGTTTTGTATTTAAAGGTCTGAGTGACCGTATACTTTTTTTTTTTTTTTAGTTAACTTGGGACTGTGCGAAATACAGTTTTTTTTTATTTCTTTTGACGACATTTCAACCATAGTATTTCCTTTCATGTGGGTTAATATGGTGTTCTTTTCAAGCCTGTTCGCACGAGGTGTGTTTTCAGGGCCTTTTCTGTGCATCTTTTTCACTCAGTGAACACGTGCGTTATTTTCTAAACGTCGCCCCTTCTATTTTTACTGTAGGTGGTCCCGTGAAGGCGTACTTTTGAGATGTTATACTTTTCGAAAATACACGCTTATCGAAAACACGCACAGAAAAAAGATAAAAAAGGACGCTTCATTGGAACCGGCTTTAACTTGTGCACGAAACGGGAGATGCGATAATATCCAGTCTTGGACAAAATTTAATAAGCCAGAGGGAAAGTATGTACTTTGATTTAGCTGCAAGATTTTACTACAGGCATAGGCAAGATCTCCCGTGTCCCCTCGTACTTCTTAACCTGATATGTAAAACAGCGAGCGCTCAAGGCATTAAGTCATTCCAATCAGGACACTGCGCATCAGAGCGCGTGCTTTTTGAATCTCGCTAAGTTGTGGCGATCGTAAGATCCTACGGGATGATGTTGATGATGTTTCAGAACGCGCGCACGTGCCGAATGCGAAAGACGACGACAACAGCAGTACCGCTGCAGGGCAAGTCTTGTTGTGTTCTTCCCGACACCTGGACACGGAGATGCAATATAGGAGAAAACTATTTGCGTGAAATGAGAAACTGTTGGACGTCTTCTGTTTTAGCTGCGGGCGTGCCTTTTTATCTAATGAAGAAACTGTTGGTGAAAAGAGGGATGTTTGGCAGTGTCTGTGGATTGGAATCAAGAGAAAGTGGGGACTCTGTAAGGAAACGTCTCAGCTCATCTACTGGGATAGTCTCATGCCATCTTCTGGGACACTCTTATGCCGTCTACTGAAATGTGCCTTACAGGCGTCCTGGATCTTCAGTCCGATGGTAGTCTCGAGGCTGTCCTTTCAGTTACTTGAATGTTTGAGCTATTGCGATGAAATGTTCGATCAAGAATGGAGACACTCGTGAATCCTGGAGAACGTTGTTAGGGGCGCATAGACTAATTACAAAGCCAAACAGAGAAAATAGTTTGTTGTGTTCTTTTTCCAGCAGTGGCTTTTAATGTAAAATCCTACGCGCCCGTAACAACATCCAATCATGAATATGAATAGATTGAACGAAGGTTGCACTACAACGAGTGTTCTGTTGTGTAATCTGTGTGATCAGATAACTTTTCAAGCCTCGCCCTTTCGATCATTTTCAATGCGTTCTCTTCGTAAAACTCGAAATCCACCCTTCTCCCTCGTCACCTGATCTGTAATATAAGTTTCCCTGTTTAGCCCGGCGTTAATTCTCTATTCCTCCTTTCACAATATCTTCCACCGAGTTCACTCCAGCACACTTTCGGCTTCATCGCCCTGTAGCTTCATAATTGAACTGTCTAGTGGATGCACCCGACATGCTTTTTTTTTTTTTTTTGCAAGCAGCAATTGAATAATGCTTCAGCTATTGTCCAGACTCTCTCTGACATTTTTTTCACTCTGGTGGGTGGCCGTGTGAGTGGGGGTGTATGTGTGTGTACATATGGGTTTCCACACATCCCACCCCCCCCCCCACCCCCGCCCCGTTTCCATGCAAAAAAAACTTCAAACAAACCGTGATTTCCATCCTCCCAGATTTATATTTCCATCAAAATCCATCATCCAACATTTAATTTTTTTTTTTTTTTCCCTCTCCTCCCAGCATTGTTTGTCATAATCCTTCACGGCACCAGGACGCGAGATATTCGCCGTCCAATTATGAGTCATGGTTTTTATCCCACTCAAAACGTAGGCCAATTCCTAAACCTTGCATTAAATTTTTATGATGTGATGCAGGAAAGAAATTCGCGGTATTAATCCTCTTCGGATTTCCCAAGCTGTTAAAAGGGAGACCGCCCGAAAATAAAACAGCGGGTCTTGTAATCTCATAAAATTGATGATTGATTGGAGGCAATAGAGAAATGAAGCTTGCAGCACACAGCAGGGAAAGCTTGTAGGGAAACTCTGTGAGTTTCGGTGCATCAATCAATTTTTCCCTCCTGGTCCCTGTCTTTGCGCAAACCAATTATTCCAAACCTAATAGTTTCATTAATAGTTGCGGATTTTTCTCCATTTTTTCTGGAAACCGATATCCGAAAGATTGTAAACATTCAGTTTCCCGAGTAGGAAAATCGGGGAAGAAAAACGAAAGTCCGTTTAGAAAAGTAAAATTTGCTTTTTCTCTAATTATATTGATTCCTTTAACCGAACGCATCGCCGTCTAAATAATTGAGATTTGCATCTCTTTTTTTTCTTTTTCGTGGTACTCAGTGGAAGTGGAAAATTGATGTGTGCAAAAAAATTAAGGCCGAAGAAGGGAAATCAAATACAAAAGATGAAGCGGCCAGTTTGCTGGAGATGCACAGGATGAAAGGGGCATTGAAAGATGAAATTCGAGTGTGAGAATTTATTTGCATAGCACCCATCAAGAGTGCAGAGTATTTTTTCAAGAACAATTGCAACTCCCCACCTTATAATAACGGACTTGTTATATTATTTACCTATGGCTCTCGGGTTTCAGAATATACATGTGGAGATGATCGTAGTAATGGATCAAGGAAAACAGACATTAGTGTCATTTTTGAAAATTGATCTCTAGATATAATATTAGAATGTTGATAGATGTAGATCATTTACTAAGGATGGATGCTTTCTTCCCAGGATCCAGTGTAAAGAAAATGATGATAGGGAATGGGAGAGATGGGGAGGCGAGGAGGGAGAGCATTGTTCGAACAACTTAAGTGTACAGATACAGTCATGTATCTCTTTAAGTACTGCCAGATAGCTCATAATCATGTTCTATCAAATTGGCACTGGTGGTTTACTTTGTTGTTTCGGAAACCTACCTCACTGTTTCAGTACAGGTCAGGAGATTCACTCTAATAGGCCAGAATGTCAGGTTCCTTCGGATCGACCTGACCAGGTGTGTTGGAGCGTGTTTGGCTATGCGTGGCGAGGAACCGTTGGCCGCCAGCGATGGCGACACCGTGGAGAGGAGCACGAACCCAATGCCAATTGCGACAAGTCTGAGCTGCTACCCGACCTGGACTGTTAAAACCCGAAATTTTTCATTGAAAGACGTGCAAAAATCCATGCTTGTGATCTTGTCTTTAAAAGGATCTTCAAATCTGCTCTTTTTCAGTACAATGTGGCCATGTCAGAGAGTAGGCTTTAGGTCTGGTCTGGCCTCGGCACACTCGTCAACGCCCGAGAAACAGCGCCAGAAATTCAGTAGGCCCCTTCCCCGAGGGGGATTTGAACCGAGAGTCTCTCCCACCCTGTTGAATGAAATAAACATTGCATAGTGGACGTAGCACATCACATGATAAATGAAACTTTAAAGGTGTTAGGAAATGTATTTCACTTTTCTATTTTGTGTCTTTTTGTTCTGTTCAGGCGTTGTTCCCACCATATGTCTGAGAATACCACAGTTTAAGCCAGAGAAAGCCATCGGAGGACTTTCTTGCATGTTTGTCTCCCGTTTCGGCGCCTTTTACCAGCGCAAGAATCGTTGGTAAGATAATTGTTGTCGTACATTACTGCATGAACCTGTCCTTCTCTTGATTTCAGTTGGCATGACATGTGCGCGAGAAAGAACTGTTGTGGCCAATAATAACCCAATCCCAAACGTTACCCTAACCTTAGCTCTAAAGTTTAAGGTGGTCGTGACTCAAAGGAAAAGGCTCTCGTGTCCAGTGAGCCATTCCTAGCCCTAACATTAACCCTAAAACGTTCTCCTAAATTCATTGTGCGAACGACTATCCACGTTTCCACATGGCGGAAAGAGTTACTCTTTGACACTTATCACAGCTTTTATTTATCGTTCAATTTGTTGAAAGGAGGAGGGGTAGTGGGTGTAGAATCTAGACTAAAAGAGAGGAGAGAGAGAGAGAGAGAGAGAGTACCAAAAGTAAAAAACGGAATTTAAAAAGGCTTTTCTTGTCCGTTTTCACCACTGGCAACATTGAGTTTTTTTAATGTACCAGAGAATCAGATTTCATTCACACTTAAGCGGCAATCGCATTATCGGCTGCTAGTTTTGTGGCAGACATTAGATTTTGAAGAAAATAATATGTTTAAAAAATAAATAAAAAATAAGCAGCGGGAGCTTTTGAGAGAATTCTTTACAATTACAGTTTAAAGTGGCGATTGTCTTGGGGTTTCTCAGCGACCGGAAACACCAACACTCGGAAAACATTTCATCGTAACAAAAGATCTGTCGTTCAATACCTCAATTCTTGTGTTATTGTCTCCCTGGCTGAGAGGCTTTCATCACTGCCATTGTTTTTGCATAGATGTTTTGTGTACCGCCGCTCCGAGATGTTTTTATATGGTGTGTTAGTGGAGGCCTCGGGTTGACAATGGTGTTTGTTTGTCCTGTGGCTTGTTCAAACATTTGAATTCAAGCACCAAGATTTAACAAACAACAGTTTTATGGGGCATTAACGAGTCCCCTGGCGCGCAGTTCTCCCCCCCCCCCCCTCCCCTTTCCCGGTAATCCTCTGGGTTTAGAGACCGATGGCTTTGATTGCTTGACACGTCGTAATGTTCAGTGTGCCGGTCGTTAGTCACTGGGTCGTAAATGCGGCTGAACTGAGTGCTGATGGTGAAGACATTAAGGCCGGTGGCACATAGCTATAGAGTTAAGTCTGTGTTGACTCCGTGTGGGAGTTTGAGTTTGGGTTTTACGCGATAACTGCCACTCTGCGTCTTTCGCGGTCTGTTCGAGTACTTTATTTATGTTTGGCATTCAGAGCTTCTAAATTTCACAAGTAGAATTAAATATTTCCGTATACATTTTATTAATTGGGAAAATTTTCTAAACTTGGTTTGTACGACTCTGACCTGTCTTTCCGCTAGCCAACGTACTGAATTAGTTTGGACGTGCCCGAACTAGTGAGACAGGCTTGTTTTTTTGGTCGTTCCCGTGTTAAACCCCATAGTCCACTCATACTTCATCTGGCCACGGCTGCAGTTTTGCTTCACCCGTTGGACAGAAGGGGTTTAGTGATACAATGCATTTTATTGTGGCATTTTAGTTTTCATGGTGCGAAGAAGAGACATTAAACACGGGGTTTTAAAGTAAAAAGTAATGAAAACATTAAGCCTGTAATATTTGTTGTTCAGAGACCCCCCCTCCTTCTTCCAATTTTTGTCCACCTCTCCGAGACCACAGATTTTTTTTTTTTAATCTATGTTTTACACGTGTGTATACTATGTAGATATAAATGAGGAAATGGATCTTTTGTTGAGGTCTGCCTGGATTTTGTCTCTCCTCACATCTATCTGTGATAAAGATCCCCGTTTTGACACTGAACATGCTTCCCTCTCATTAGACGCATGTAATCCAAGTGTCAGTTTCTGGATCCGAACTGCAACGTGGTAGTTTTATGACTGTTCGTTGTTCTGTTAAGGTCCGTGTCCCGATTTGCGAACGCATCTCTTGAGTTCATGGGCCTTTTTGTGAAACTAAAACCAAAGAATCTCACAAAATCCTCTGTCTTAGAGTCTCGACCACGATAGGAATGAACTTTGGGGAGACTGATATTAAAGACAGTGATTTTGAAATATATAAATACCAGGGATCGCACATTAACAGCAGTAATAACAATATAGAGACTGAAAATTTTATGACTTTTAAGCATCAGCTGAAGAGTTATCTTTACACTCCGAATGTCCATTTTTTGTTTTATTCCTGAGTGTGCCTGTGTATTGTATGATATAAATGTTGTAAAGCGCTCAGAACCTAGTTGTTAACGGGATGAAGCGCTATATAAATTAATTGCTGTGGATTATTATTATTATTATTATTGTTATTAATCCGTCCACTGTTCAGCGTCGAATCGTTAAGAATTTATTTAAAATACATATCCCAGCCGGTTTATTGGTTTCTCTTTGCTCAAAACTCCAAGCTGCGGCGTGGATGCCAAGCAGTGAAAAACGTGAGCGATCATCATCTTTAGCCAGGTCAGGTGCCCGGCCCGTGTTATCGAAAATCTGATGTTGTGAAGGTTTGCACACAAAATAGTGATGTCTTGGTCCACGGGCACCTCTCTTGCCGTTTGGAAAAACCTAGTATGTCAAAATTTGATGAAAACTTAGCTAGACAACGATTTGGACTTTCACGTTTGTACACACCTTTTTGTCATGTGAAATATCTAAAACTCCCTTTTGTTCGCATTTTTTGCTCTGGACGAACCTAGTAAATCGGTACTTTGAGCAGATTTAAATTTAAGCCAATTTTTTTGACTCAAATTTACCAATTTTTTTTAATTTGAGTCCAAATTTTGAGTCCAGTGTTTCCTCAGATTGGAGGCCTGTCATGGAGAGCCGAGTTAATTTCAGTTTCGTATGTGCCGTGAATGCCGTCTGGCATGTCTCTTCATTGGCATTTGTTGCGAATGTGGACGTTAAATCTGGTTCATGAGTGCAGTGGAGCATGTGTAATCGCAACTCCTTTGGCTCGACTGCTAACATGTCCGATAAGCGTGTCAGGAAAGATCGGCAGTTGTTACGGATTTTCTGCCCCTGCTCGGTCTGCTTTTCGCCCCTGGCAACCATCTGCCCTGTACAAGCGATTTCATTCATACATTTATATTAAGTAATTTCTTCTGTGGTCATCACATGTAGTTATTTAGTGTTACAGCTCAATATTTGCACCAACCTGAAGCCGCATCTTTGCCATGTTAATTTGTAAATTCAAAAAGTATGGTCTGGAAGCCAGGGGTTGGATGAATAATTAACAAAATGAACTTATTTTGCTGTTTTTTTTTAACTTTTGTCCGTACAGTGAAATGCATTTTCTGAAAATCCCTTGAATCCGTTATGAAGTAAGTCGTAATAGGCGAATACAGAGTGAGTGATACAGGAGGGAGTAAACCATTTTCCCAGATGTTAAAGTATTTGACACCACTGTAACAAGGTCTGATCATGGAAAGCTAAGTTTTACTTTGAGCGTCTTTGAAGCCCGTAAGAGTACAGGAGCTGAAGTGGTAGAGAGGAACGTACAACCTGTTTACATTTTAGTTGATGTCTACCATTATTTATACTATATATATTTGTGGACTTGAGATTTTTCGTTGCAAAAGGCTTCTGAACCACTTAACATTTAGATTTCAAATTTTATATGGTGCATCAGAATGGATGTAAGGGTGCACAGTTTGTAATAGAAGTCTCAAATCGGTGTAGTTTTTTTTATTTGGAAATTTATTGTTTCCCATATTTTAGATCTATTTCGAGTCATGGTTCGCCATTTTAAGGTTTCGTTATCATTTCCTGCGATGTGTTCACTATCAAACACACTAACCCATGCGCAAACCATGCCATAGTACGGGACGCGCAGGGTGTCAACTCACAAAGGCAGAGCAGTAAGACTTATTTAAAAACAAACAAACAAAAATAAAACAAACAAATAGGAACAGGCCAGATGGAGCAGGTCCATAATAACCACCCAGAACTGAAACCAATATTCAAACCGATTTATCCCGGGCAGGGCCGGGGACCTCAGCTAGTGTACTTATATTCTAGGAAAAGGCACATAATTGTTGCAGGGAGTGGTGTTAAGTTGTTTCCTGAATTGGCAGAACATTAATACTGTGTCTAGTTGTCCACCTGATGAGGAAAAATATGAACTGTTACGCAGTTTTGTTTTCCACATCTTGATCGTAATATAAACATATCAAAGGGCTGCCTTTTTTTTTTCAAACTTCATAATATCTATTGGTCATTTTGACATTCTGACGGCCAGATGTCTGTGGAAATGGATCGGTTTTTCTTTTTTTTTTTCGAGACTGCTGGGTTTTTCCCATTTCCCCATTTTCCATAAGCAGCGTGAACTGGGCATTTTGTTTTTCATCTTTGAGTTCTTCTGTCTGTAGTCTAGACTATGACGGGGTATATTGTTTTCTTTGACAGCGAGTCAAAGTGTGAAGCTAGGTTAAAGATGTAGGTCATTTTGGTGTTTCGATGTCGGCCGTCAGACCTGCCAGCCTAATTTGGCGCCGTCCTGTGAAGTGTATTGAGTCATTGAGTGACCCTTTCTTGCTGTGCAGCAAGAGAAATGGATCGTGGGTATTTGGCTAATTTTGTCGCAAAAAAAAAAACAAAAACAACTTCAGTGCAAAACGTGAGGCATCATGCTGACGCAAAATCCTGACCTGTATAAGGAAAAACATATCCGATTAGTAAATGCAGGCTAGCTGGCGTTTCGAAAATCGAAACGTACAAGCGCGAAGTTTTACACTTTTGAAGAAATTAACGCATCTTCTTGTGGTTTCTTAAAGTCAGTTACGCTAATGGCGAGCTTAGATCGTGTTTGTTCCAACTCCACTTATTGCGCTACTGGGAAATCAGACGTTAAACGTTTCCGGCTTTAGTATTATGATAAGGAGTTAGAGTAAATCGGAACTGTGGAACAGCTTGGTAAGTGCCAACAACACATTTTAAACGAGTATCAAAGTGTGCATTTGTTGTACCACTCCTACATACTCCAGTATTAGATCTGTCTCTGAAGTTTTTCAGAAAATGGAAATAAAACAAACAAGAACTAACATCGAGTAATTTAATTTTCATCCTTGTTTCCTTTCTTTCTTTTTTTTTTAAAAAATACTTCGGTGCCTTCGATTGTCTTAGTTTTAAAGAGGAAGTTTGGTTTTGGACACCAACTTTCTCAAGTGTCGAATCAAAAACTAGATCAGATCCAGTGCATTCTGATTTTCAACTCCTCAGCAGAAAACACTTCCATAGGCCTGGTCATTCAAAATATGCGGGTAGTTGGTGGGCGCTTCTGGTACAGCCTCTTTCTGTCCTACCATTCTGTTGTAGCCGGGGGAGGAAACGCAAAGGAGCACGACAAGAACAAAATTAACAACTCTATTATCAAAAAAGCTTGCTATCTAACTGACAGTGAATACATGAACTTTGATGAGTTATTTGTGCACTCCTGCAAACAAAAACTGAAATCAGTTCTAAATGATTGCTCCCACCCCTTGTTCCATCAGATAGTCCGATCCCAAAGAAGTGGACGAAAACAAAACTGTATTTAAAAACAAAGAGAGCGCGCTATAGACTATCTTTTTTGCCATCCGCAATTGGAAGTAGCAGTGTTTCCTGGTGTAGTTTGCTGTTGTTAGTTTTCCTAATGGATTGTTCTGACAGACAGAGAGAGAGAGAGTGTGTGTGTGTAGGTGTGTGTGTGTACGTGCATGTATGTGAATAATGTTCTTACTTGCAGGTAATGTTGTTAGAGCAATGTGCGCGTGTGTGGTATGCGTTAAAGACCTGTAGGTCTTAGATATTGTATTTACTGTTCTACACTACTGATGCTGTGACAACAAATTTCCTGGAAACAGAATAATAAAATTATATCTTATCTTATATTCTGTATTGCCGTCTTGCTTCCTTTCCTAACACAATGTGACAGTTGTCGTGTCGACATGCCTTACCCAAACTCAAAACTCAAAACATTCAAACGGCGCAAAGTAGGACAAAGGGCTGAGAATCTTTGATTTCCGTGTTCTTTGCTGAGACCCTCACCATGAAAAATTCGTAAACATAATTTCTCCGTTTGGGCAGTTTTTTTCCAAGTTTTTCTTTGTCAGACTACGTCACACCGAACCTTTATTTTGAATTAGAGTACCGGGAATGTGTACCTGAAATACCATATTGTCATCATGCCAGAGCATTGGAAATAGCGTTGAAGAATAAAGAACAGCGAGTCCTCAACGCCAGCCTAGTGGAATAATTAATAGCTCTGGCCACGACCTGAAATTTCAGCTGGAAATCAGACCTTATCGGAGACCCCAGGTCATGGAGTCATGCCTTCAATCTGAGAATTTGATCTATAACTGGACCCCTGGTGGAGTTTTGAATTTCATAGGGCTACGTCCTTGTTTTCATGTAGGGATTCAGAGAAGCGCAGAACGTCAATAAACCAGTTGTCTTTGAACTTGGGGAATTACAAATTTTGCGACATTATTCATTTAATTTTAATTTCGTTCCCGGGAAATCGTGTTTTTTGGCCACCTCATTTCGAAGCAATCACGAGTGTTTTGTTTGCGGCCGTTTATGACAAACATGATGGAAAAGAAACATAAAAACAAACCTTCAAAGGCATAATTAATATCAACAATTTTCCCAATGAGCCGCCGGTATAATTTGGATGTGTAATCATGTTTGGACTATTCATGCATTGCTCTTTGTACTTTTTTTGTTTTGCGCTGGTTATAACGACAGTAGTTTGTACTTTTTTGTTTTTCAAACGATCGATGATGTACTTAATTTCTTCACGGTCTCAGGCAATGCTACTCCGATGTTTGCTTCGGAGGTTGTTTAGAATAATTAGAATAATATCATAAATTGCCCAATTACTTTGTATCCCTCATCTGTAATCGTGTAGGCATAAGTCTCGTCTCCATGGGCGCTGAAGCTCAGGGTCTCAGCAAAACAAAGGGAGACGGGATGATTTTGTCAACACAGGAGCTTTGAACAATGTTCCGGTGAAAAGCCACTTTACTTGTTCCGCCGCTGCCCTATCTTGTTTTCATCGCAGACGCATTTCCCACGTCCCGCTGGGACTGTGTTCCCCCCCCCCCCCTTTCCCCTTTACTAATGGACAACCTTTCATTTGTGAATACATTTTGTATGATAACATCAAACGGTTCACCTGATCAACGATATCATGGCAGGACGGTGCGTGAGTGCTGGCTGCGCATTTTCCACCCTCGTGGGGCACGCCTCCGGATCGAAGCCGCATCCGCCCGTCGTGAGTAATGTGTTTGGGAGCTTGAGAAATGTGTTTATATTGCCATAACAGAAGAGCAAGACATTATCCGGCCGACTGAACATAACTTTTATTTTTAAAAAAAAGGAAAAAAGCTTGGCGTTTCAAATTTCATGTTTCTACCTACAAAACAAATATGACGAGGCTAAATCAGTCTTTGACAACTTACGCTAGGTCTTTGAAACTCACCCGCATGTTTGAAGTCTCGTACTTAACTGTTGCCCTAGACCAGAGTTTCTGGAGGTGGGCCATGGCAATCTTGGTGATCATGGTGGGGCGGGATTGAAGAGGGCCATGGGACAGGGTTGAGCAACACTGGCCTAGACCTTTATGCTTACCCCCCCCCCCCCCTCTTTTTTTTAAAAAGGAATTTCTTATTCTGACTAGGTAGCCAATATAATCCCGAAAGGTTAGTCTGACCAGGTGTCGAAGACTGACAGCACTTCTTATCATATTATTGTCATTATTATTATTATTATTATTATTATTATTATTATTATTACATTAATCAGGAAATGGACTTTTTCCGATGACATGTTTTTGAAAATGTCAGCCCAACCCAACATTAAATGCGTTTGAAAAACCAGAGCAGCTCTCTATAGGCACGGCTGCCGCGTTGGCAATGAAATGGTAACAGCGGATGTTAACTCTTTGTATGCCAATCACCGATATATCGTTCTTCCGCTGGTCAGACTTGTGCCAGTCAATGATGTATTGGTGCACAAGAATGCTAGGCTATTTTGTGTCAGGAAAAAAGAAAGTCGACTCCTATTAATAGATGTTGCTGTAGTTAGTCTTCCTTTATTTCCCCCACTAGTGTCGTCCTGTACAGGCAAACATGGAAAAATTCACGGCATACAAAGAGTTAAACTGCAATCTGATCGATCAAAACATATCCGTTCCGGCCGCTAGGCTCACTTCCTTTATTATTATTATAAGTTTTTAATTATGATTATTATTGTTGCTCGTTATTATTTAACTATGTGTCATCACTTTGCCTTGATATTTGCTGTTTGGCTTAGCTTTTGACTGCTTTTACATTTGACCTTTGTCAGGATTATTTGCCTTTTCCCTCGCATTGAATTCGGTAAGTTTTGGTTGCCATGACACCAGCGAGTAATTAATGCCTGGTCGGGCGGGTAATGTAGTGCCAACTTCCCCACATTATTATTCATATCTCGCTTCCGCGTGAATCACATAGTGAACATTCCAAATGACTTGTATACACAATGCCAAGCGCTGGCGGTAAATTTCCAGGCTAACTTTACTTTATGAGCAGGCTGCTCGAACTCGCATGGAGCAGTAATGGCTTTGAAACGTAGATTTTGATCTGATTTGAAATCTGAATAGTCGGTTCGACCCCTTAGAATGACACGGTTCTAACTCCCTTCCATCATCTCTTGAGAAATTGATGATCGAGGTTTCAGGTGCCCAAAGCTTTAAGAGATATGGCATTTTTCTTTTTAGTTATACTTACAAATTACACATCGAATCCGCTTGATACTTTGAGACACAGTGGAGAAGGCTTGCACTTTTTGAAGTAGTGTGTAGTGTGTTACTCAGTTCAGCCAAGAAAGCAGAGATAGAATCTCGTCATGCTGTAGGGGACGACTTGTTAACCTCATCAGTTGAGCAGTTGGTAGTGTAGCGATATGAACACTGGAAATCAAGGCAGGACACATAGGTACATAGTAAGGCACGCTGGAACTTTTCGGAATTGCGATCTGCGAAGATTTTTTTCGCAGATACCAAGTTTGAAGTTTCAAGCTTAAGTTTACTGTAGGCCATCATGTGAAAAATATAGATTGAGACTGAGAAAAAAAATATTCAGACTTTCAAAGGTAAAAAAAAAAAAAAATAGAATTTTTCATATATTTTTCTTCACTCATATGCCAGACTCGTGACCTGCGAGTATGAAACTCAAGAGTTGAAACACTGTCTTGTTTGATAGAAATTTCTGTTCCTCTGAAGGTCTCCGGTAGTCTGGCGCCCCCTTAAGAGTTTCGCTTTAGTTCTGTTATTGTTTTGTTGTTGTAGTTTCATTTGCCCTTCATAGTATAATGAACCAGTATTCCCATGGCACCTACAGAACACGAAGAATGCAGTGTGTGTGTCGTGTCGTGTAACTGTGGCCTGAGGAGTTGAATCTGTAGCCGGTGGTTGATGGGCGCTTCTGGCAAGGTCGCCTTGTGTTCTATCTTTCTGTTAAACTAGCTGAGTTGCCCGGCCCTGCCCGTGATAATTCGATTTATTAGTTTCAGTTCTGGGTGATTATTATGGACCTGCTTTATTCTGCCTGTTCCTTTAGCTTTATTTTATTTTTGTTTGTTTATTTGTTTTTAGATAAGATCTCTCCCTTTGCGCGTTGACATCCTGCGCATCCCGTCAGCATCCGTCAAATGGCAATGATTTGCGCACGGGTTAGTTTGTTTGTTAGTGAACACATCGCAGGAAGTGATAACGTCATGTGTAGGCGGAAGTGGGCCATTATTAGAAACATACATCAATATCTTATTGATCGTAAATTTCCGATCAAACGCTCTCGTGAATTTAGTCTTTAATTATAACCGCATTTACCGATTAACTCAGAAATAACAAATGGTTTTGTTTGTGTATAGCGATAGGAACAATGTTCGCTATCCCATAATTCTTTGTGCCAAATTTCAGGTCGATGCGTTGTGTAGTTTCCGAGTCCATAGGACTATTAGTGGTTTTGTTGTAGCTTTATTATATAGATTATGTCTCTCGTCTTGCTTTTTCCGTAGCACGACGTGGCCGTTCTGGTGATGACGTGTTTTCTCCAAAGCTCAAACTCAAACTCTGTTGTGTGGAGAAAGTTCTACAGCAGCCATGGTACACGTATTGTCAGCTAGAGAACAAAAGATTATCTGTACAGTGCAACAGCGCCAAATGGGCCTCACTGTCTTGCTTGCTCTGGAAATTTACATGGTTTCTGCAGATGACGGGCCTGGATCGTGGATGGAACGGTTACAACAGAAGAAAAGAAAGATTAAAAACATTAATAATGGTATCGATTGTGCAGTTTACTGGATACGCCTATCCACAATAAAAAAAAACTTAATTGTCCAGCCGTTCAAAAAAAAAAAACAATGGAGCGTTAACGCTGTGCAAACATTCGCACATCTTCATGATCCCCCTCATCCCCACCACAACCCCCTTTTTTTTCCCTCAGGCTGGAACCATGTAAATTTATTTTGGTCTGATTGAAAACAATTGTGGCTAATTCCAGGTTTTCAGTGCCATAGAATGTTAAAAGCTTTGCTGGGCTGTGTAATTTGAATTGCCCTGACTTGGGTGCAGTTTGATAGGGTGAAAACGCAGTTTCACCCCGGGGCTAAGATCACTGCACTGTGTGGTGTGGATCTACATCATAACGGGCCAACTACAAGTCTAAAAAAAAAAAATATGCACACAAATTGACTGTTGTTTGCAGCTCTGTCGAACTGTGTTGTCATCCGCGTTTGACTCGAAGCGGCCATCGGTTTGAAATAGATACTTACACGTCTGTCTTCTTTGATGTGATGATGTATAAACTAGGATATGTCTGAACTGACAACGTATGCATAGATTATTCAAAGTATACATTTTTTAAATTTTTGTTTTAAACGCCGTGCCTGCAGCTTGAGATGATTAATCTGGTTAATCTGGTCTTTTTTTTTTTTCTTTTTTGCTAATATCATTGTTTCAGTGATTACGAGATTGTATTATCACAACAAAGGTTATTTCTCCAGAACAACCCGTGGACATTTCCATCATGCGCATTCCTGGATGCCCTTGAGAAGTTTCCTCAGACGGGGTGAAAGAGAAATGTCAGGCCACATTAAATTAAAAAAAATTGTCCGCTTTGCCCTTTAGCCATTGCAAACAATCATCGACTTCATTAATAATATTCTTCTTATTAGTATCATTATTATTGAATAATCAAAATCGGTTCAGCTGAAACTTTTGCGGAACCCCTTGATGGTTTTCATAAAAAAGACACAACATGTCCCGCGAGACCCATGAAATATGATCCTGTCCATTAGTTAAACTATACCCAGCCATCATGTTCACCGCTGTAACATTAGAACCTTGAAGGGCTTCGATGATTTTATGTTGTATAGTTTTTTTTAAGCTTTTATAATACAATGACGCGTCCCACATGTGGGAATTCATTAGCTTTATAATAACAGGGGGGGGGGGGAATCAGAAGTCTTGTTTTGCTGGGTATTTGTCTTATATATTATTCTCACAACAAAGTATTTAATAAAGTTAAAAAACATAATTATGATTTTTTCTCTGAACGAAAATGGCGCCAAGTATTTCCGGTTTCTAGAATGTTCAGCAGACATTAATGTCTACTCTCAGACAGGAACATCATGTCATGATAGTGTTAGATTTCAGCATAATAATGGCTTGACTTTTGTTTTTCTGACGCTGCTGCCTTCGCCTACCACGCATTTTTAGGGCTGAAATTGATAGATCATGAAATTTGGATTGGCGATGAGTTTAGCAGAATGTTCCTTCAGGCATTATATTTACTTGTATACTGTTAGGCAGAATACCCATGCACTTCGAAATGACACCTTCCCGAGTCTGTTTAATCGGTGGATTATTGATTTACTACGTAACTGTCATTTTGAAGGCCATTTTTCGGGTAATGTTATCATTTATCCACCGTGTATTTTTAAGTGGTAATGAATTTCCGTGAATTAAGGTCATTGCAGCCTTTAATTTTTTATTTCAATAAATTTTTTAGGGAGGGGGTAGGGCAGAGAGACAGAGACAAAAGCCGAAGTTAAAAAACGGCATTTTGTGTTTTTAGCGGCGCTGCTCATTGAATGGGAAAAAAACAAACCAAGGACGTCTACAGATGCCCCATTGGTGTTCAACTTTGGAATAAATTTTGCTAACTACAGATTATGTTCCGTTTAAAAGGTCCCTCCTTCAGTGTGAAATGCGGGCTTATATACATTTATATAAATTAGATGAAGTTCCCGGTATTATATTTTATATATACTGGTTGAAGTTCCTGATATTATCCGGGGTAAACCTGTGAACCCACCATTCTATCTCTCTCCCTCTTTTTGGCCTACATAGCTGTCGATATTCTGCAGTCTTACATGTACTACGGATTCCATGCGCTCTGCTATATGTATATAATATATATATATATCACATTCGTCGTGCAGTTAGAGTGTTAACCTAAGGTGACACCACAACCGTCTTGCCACAGTGACCAACCGTACAAACTGACCTGGCCAATATTTATTCATCATTTCGGATGCTAGAGAGTCCAGAAACCATAGAAGACACCCATAAGGGAGCCCTTTTGAGGGCTAGGAAAGATCGAAGGCAAAAAGGTCCAGACAGAAGAAACAAGAAAACAAGAAAACAAAACAAGGAAAGGAGGCACAAATGCCCACGGCAGCGCACCTCCGTAAATAAAGATCTACCATCATCTAGAGAGTCCAGAATGCAAGAGTAACTGAGGAAGAAACAAGCACACCATTAATTTGATTTCTTTCAATCTTTCGTTTAACAGCATGCGGTCTTGAGACGACGATTTCAAGAGTTTTGTCAAGTGCTGACGGACACTATGTGCCACCCGAACAAACTCGGTGCTCCGCTTCTCAAATCTTCTAGGCTGATCAGCCTCATGGAGAAAGTCCTCAGCGTGACCTACTCACACCTCCAGGAATGAAAAGTGCAAGCCAGCCCTCATTCTCTCACTCTTCCGAAAGAGCTGTCATATTATGGGAAGGGGGGGAGGGGATACCGACGCTCGATTCTCTCTCAGCGCACACGAACATCATTATTTCGAAAACAAACTTCTCTTCAAAATTAATGTGGCGGATACGTTGTCATGCTGGGCCAGTGTATTGCCTTTGGGGGAATCCAGCCCTGTTCAGATTGAGCATGTTATTGGGACGGTGTTACATTACTCGAGAAGAGAAATGTGAGGTTGATATAGCAGTCGGTTAGTTTTAGTTTACACCTGTTAAAAATAATAAGACACTTGAAGATTACATAATGTAACCTAGTGTACTTAACCTGGATTGTGTAATTACTTACAAAGTAGAAAAATCGCAATATGGTTGTAAACATTTAAACTGCACTTTACAGACAGAGATATGGGATATCAGCTGAAGACAACAACGTGGGAAATGTTTCATGACATCCGATAAAATTGAGTTTGATCATGGCGTCAAAATAGCATCTGAGTTCAGTTCTTACGATTTGGAACAGATTTGTTATCGCGAACGAATAGCCCTGACACACTCAAGCTGCACCAGTTAAGGTCAAATCAGAAAACGTCAGTAACCAATCTTGCCTCAGTGGCTGACGGTACAAACTGACCTTGCCAAGGGGTGTTCATCACTGCGGATACGAGAGAAAGTCCATGCAAGAGAAACGGGGAAAGAAAAAAAAAGTACACAATTAATTTGACTCCAGCAAGGCATTGATGCCAGTTTTTTTTTTTTTATTTCAGGAAGAAAACTTTCAGTTTTACGTACTCGGCTCGTCCATTCTGTGGTAAAATCTCTCCAGCGTTAACCAGCTTATATTGCAATAATATTTATGGACATGTATCGTGGGATTCTGCTCTGTGGTTGACAGGTTTCTTCTGTAAAAGCGCATAGAGCATTTTAAAAATGGATATGCGCTATATAAAATAATAATAATAATAATAATAATAATAATAATAATATTGTGTTTCTGTACATCTCATACACTGGAGAAATCTTGAGACTTGGGAATCGGGTGGGGGCGAGGGGGGGGGGGCGTTTATTGTGTAATGATGACAGTGTATAAAAGTTTGTGTTTGCACGTCTTACACTACTAGATTAAATACATTTGGAAAAGAACGTGAATGGAATGTAGTATCGGAAGGAAGGCAGACATGCTGTATAATGCTGAATGTTGCAGTTTAGGCTTGTCAGAACAGCCTGGCCTGCGTTTTTTCGTTTACCTTGCTCTTAAGCTGATTTTATCTTTGTTTTCCTATCTGCTAATCTCTTCTTTCTGGACAGATAATTAAGTTTGAAGTGTGCCTTGTCGACATCTACCTTGTTTACAGGCATTGATTCACTCATTGCGATTGGCATCACGCCCATTCTGTGTAAATGGTTGTTTTTTCTTCATTTTATAGTTGTTGTTTTTTGGTTTTTTTTCATGATTGTTCCTGTTTTACAGGAGTATCAATCATATTACTGGCTGCTCAGGCGGTTGTGTGAAGAAAAAGCCTGAGATAAAATAATTTGCTGACATGGAAAAATATTATACACAACCGTGAGCGCTAGTTGTGCTCCAGTTGTTAGATCGCTTAGCCTTGGTGTTGATGAGTCTCAGATCCGAATCTTGCTTAGGACCGGATCCAGGTTAAGGAGTTTCTGGCTGCCTTTTTCAGACACTCACTCGGCAGCTACCTGACGAAGGTAGAACTTTTGTCGCTGATAAAGCCTTACTGTGCTGAAAAGGGGCGCGTAAATCCAACAAAACATGCAATGGTTCACCTGCATATTCATTCTATTTCTTTGCTCCACCTCGGCACGGACTTGACATAGCGTATCCGGATACGTTTTCAAACGCAACATCCGGCATAGTGACTTGGTAGCTATTCATTTCCCGTTCATGCGGCAAAACAGCACAATTATGCCGACCCTATGCCATCCAGTGGAATAATTGCAACTTGCAACACAGCAAAATACAAAAGGTTGTCTTATTATTTTCACGTGCGTGCTTTTTGTTTGTCAATACATGAACAACACTGGAATCGTGTCCTCTGACATTTTGTCAAAATGAATATCTCGAAATGAGGCTAACCGAGGAAAATAACAAAAACGTTAAAAAGCAATTTAAAAATCAGAGATAAAAAAAATAGAGGTCACGGTTGCATTGTATCTGAAAGAACTGAGATTTCTCAGTTTTTAGATTGTTTGGAAATGTAAATTGCAAGAAGTAACATGTTTACATTTAAAAAAACCCGGTCTTGTGATTGTAGGTGTTTTAATTTAGACATAACAAACCGCGCCAAATTTAGGGCGGAGCCCTGTGGAGATGATACATTTGCTTTTCTCTTAAAGCTCGCGAGGCAGTCTGAGTCTCTGACACAAGAGAACTGAGTTTGAATTCCTGGGCTTTAAGACTGACCACCTTGGTATTATGAAAGACGTGTTACTTACGGCACGATTTACCAACATAATTATAGTACTAAACGTACTGAAGGTATAATGGTGTATGAAGACTATCGCTTCATCGGAGAAAAGCGTTTTGAAAGCTTTGCGGCTTTTGAAGGGCGTCGTATGGAAGGAGTTTTTGTTGTTGTTGTTATTTCGATATCATACATAATGTATGGTTTTGTTGGTGTCGTTGTTGTTGCTGTTTCGGCATCAGACATGGTGTATGCCGTTTGTTGTTGTTGTTGGTGTCGTTGTTGTTGCTGTTTCGGCATCAGACATGGTGTATGCCGTTTGTTGTTGTTGTTGGTGTCGTTGTTGTTGCTGTTTCGGCATCAGACATGGTGTATGCCGTTTGTTGTTGTTGTTGGTGTCGTTGTTTTTGTGGAATTTGTTTGGAAATTGTTACTTATTTTCCTCAGTGGTTCTGACTCTGAGAGCAGAAAATCTTGAATTCGAATATGCTGGAGGCTGGCGAATGGATAGTTTCAATTTTCAAGCCTGCAATGCTAAAAATCTGCTCATTCATTGCACAAACAAATCAACGGTTAAAAACGCAAAGTTTTTCCGTCTTTTCAATTCACGTTTCCTCTTTCCATTTGTTTTTTTTCGCTTTGTTTCATTTTGTTTTACTTTCAAGCCCTAATGATTTCTACCTGGAAACACGAGCATTCGAAACAAGTTGTTTCTTTTTAGTTGCCATTGCACGTTTTTGTCATTCTTCAAAAGACAAATACATGAATTGCTATTATTTGCGAGCTAATTGCACGTCAGTCTACAAACCCATGAATAAGCGGAGGGCTACTGTTATCCTTGATGACAAGGGATGAAAGGACGTGATGCACGTTCCGCAATCCTTGCAGTTCAATGCAGCAGGAAGATTGTTTCAGGATAGACAATACCCGCCTTCTCTCTCCCCCACCCCCCGCCCCCCCCCCCCCAAACACTCCACCAGTTGAATTTGCTGTTTTGCTCATGTCGCGTAATTATTTTCGTTCCAAACATGGGGTTTCCTTGTGGAGCGTGGCAGTCACAGAGTTTCTGAAAGTATGGGCGAATTCAATAGTAAGGCTGGTGGTGCCACGAAGCCAGATCTGTTTTGCCTCGACTTTATTGTGAGATGTGAACTGTGGAGTTTAAGCGGAGACTGCACACCGGCAAGGCCCAAATACTTCTGTCTCACTAGTTACGGCGTGTCAAAACAGAAGCAAAACACGCGTGACAGAGCGGACCACCAGTCTAGAGTCCTCTGGCCCGCACTAGCTGATTTCGATCGGCCGACCAGTTGGATGGTGACGTCACGACAATGAGTGTCAATGAGATTTCGACCAGTTGGCGCCGAGTCTCAGAGAAACTAAAATTAATATCGTGACGTCATCATCCAACTAGTGGGACGATCAAAATCGTATAGTGGGCGCCTTGCCTAACAGTCCTGTTACATTCCAGCGTTATTTTCGGAACGCTCTTTCCCAGCTTCAAGATATCTCTCTTTTCTCACCCCCTTGTCGACTTTTTTAAATTGACTTTCGTCACAGACATCGTATTCTGCCCCTTTTGCTCGTAGCCGAGCCCTTTTCCGACCCAATATTTCCACATTGGAAATAAATCACTCGACCCCCAATGCTGTACACTATGGAACAGATTACAGTTTTGTTAATTTGTAAATAAATTATAAAATCTAGTTCCAAACGTGCGCCGAGAACTCCCAGACAACCTCACAACCTGCGGACATGCGGTTTTCACTGAAATTCCTCAAGCACAATGAATTAACTTGTGGGTATATTTCGTGTTGTGCTCAGGCGAGGACAATTTTCAGAACTGGGCCTCATCTTTTTTTCCAGGCTTTTCCTAATCTTCTTAACTTTTTCAGGTTTCTCCTTCCGGTGTCATCTTTCGGTAGTTGGTGGTACGTCCGGTGCTTATAAAATAATTGGAATCAGGATGTTGACGAAAGTGTAATTAATTATATTTGTAAAAGCTGATACTAAGTTTGTAAATGATATTTCTGTACATTGAAAACTGGTACATAATCTACATGATTAAAAGACTTTAAAAAAATCATGCCGTTTTTAACAAGACCTACTGCCGCCCATACTGCTCGGGTTGGCGTGATATTTTGAAAGGTCTCTTTCTCTCTTTTTTTCTATCTGTTTTTCTATCCCCCGTCCTCTGTCTCCCAATCTCTCTCTCTCATTTTGTTTGTGTGATGATTTAATACATGTATGTCGATAGCGGCCCCCACATGAGCACTGCGGATCACGTATCATACCTGTGTGGATCTGTTCATCCCGGGTCCACCAATCAATCTTATCTCATGTCAGCCCAGCTAGAGTTTGTGATGATTAGTGACTGCGGGGGTACTGTCCACAATACATGGCCGTATTTAACTCACGGTAGTCAGAGAAATCAATTTCAGTTT
This sequence comes from Onchidella celtica, assembly GCA_963931925.1. NCBI lineage: Eukaryota > Metazoa > Mollusca > Gastropoda > Systellommatophora > Onchidiidae > Onchidella > Onchidella celtica. Next base: position 109,426,478 of record OZ007567.1, on the reverse strand, counting down.
TCATAAGTGTTATCAGTAATTTGAGCAATTTTCCCCACAAACGGTTAGTAGGGGCGGGGTTGAGGGATCAAGAATTGAATTTTCGTACGAGATACAGTACAGGAGGTCTTCAGAACAAGAAGATCTCTGTTAACAACTGTTTCGTCCTTTATCAGCGTTACGGTCAGTTGGGTCGAGCTACATCCAAGCCACGAAACTGGTATATCCTGGCTTTTTTTGTTTTAGAAAAAAATTAATTTGGGTTCAAATCTACCTAGGTTCAAACCCATTTCGATGGCAACCACACAGCATCTTTAAATGACTTTTCAGTTCGTCAGAGACACAGTTCACACAACCACGGGATGGCCATTGAAAGAATGCAGCAATTTTGGTCTTTTTGGGGGGAGGTGAGGGGGGGGGGGGTATCTAAGACGAAGAGCGCACGAGTAATTTTTTACTTACCCAGTCCGAGAAACTGTTTAGTTACCGGTAATTAAAGTGTTACTTTTCACTTGGCTGTTGAAAAAGATAATCTGTGTACACTTTGAATAAGAGAACCGTTTGTTGTATTCCGGTAACGAAATAGTTTCTCGGATTGCTCAATTGAAAAAGCGCTCATTAATTTTGCGCCTGGCATGAAAGTAGATGTCATGCAGAAAAAACTTTCAGACATGGACATCGATAAAAGACATCGACATTCATAATAATTATTATTATCTTAACTTTTTTTTTTTTTTGTCAAGAGGACGGAAATAAGAGGGAAAATATTTTACAGCCACGGGCGTAGTAGTTTGTTTGGTTTTCTGCCAAAGTCCTTCATTTGGAGAGCTCTCGGCCTTTGGTGTTATCGGGACACAAAGAGTGTTATCAATAATTAGTGAATGTTTAACGATTTTCTGTTAGCTCTAATCTCTTCCGATATGACAAATATTATTGCAAGTACCCGGGTTGTTTGCGAAGACGTGATCGTTTTATCTGTCATTGGCGGTTGAAAGTGCGGACGTTAGAATTGGGTTTAAATATTTATTGCTTCAGGGGGGGAGGAAAAATATTCGATGTGGATTTTTGATAAAAGTGTGATGACCTTCGATCATTTATGAAAATTCAGATTGCAGGAGACGGGCTGTGCGTATTGTCAGTGACGCTGTCAGAATTATTTTGCTGGCAGTCCGTGAGAATTGATTGGCATGAAGGGTTTTCTGTTTGCCGTGTCTCTAGAAGCAGCTTAAAAGTTGAAAAGAGGTTTGTTTAGCCTGCGTTGCCTAGTTTGCGTTCTACATGTTATTTTAAGTTTTGGGATGTTTTGTAGTAGACGAGAGGGGCCTGGCATAAAAGTGAATATCGCGAAATATTGTCAAGTTGTTGACCACATAACAAGGAACTTAACTGAAAATTACAGGTTGATAAATTAGAACTGCCACCCATTTGGGATTCTGGTCTGTTATTTTATGGAGAGATTTGTAGATAATGCTTGTGTTTGGTGTTTAGAAAGGTGCCTGGTCAATATACACTTTGATCTGAGTTTACATTTGGAATCAGAAGGAGAAATGTTATTACCTACGATCAGTTTTCATGGGTCAAAAGGAGAAATGGACAAATTGAAATACCGCGAATATCCGTCTTTCTCACTTTCTCTCCTGTCCTCTCCCCCCACCCACCCCCTCCGAGCGCATATTTGTGAAGAACGACAAAATAGTAATTTATGGGAAAAAAAGGGGGGTATTATCAGTGCACCACCCCCCTGTCTCTCTCTTTCTCTTTCTCTCTCTCACTCTCTGTCTGTCTCTCTTTCTCGCTCTCTCTGTGTATCTCACTGTCTGTCCCTCTCTCTCTGTATCGCTCTCTGTATGTCTTTCTCTGCGTGTGTGTGTGGGGGGGGGGGGGGCAAAATACAATACAGAAATAACGGTATCAGGCATTGCTTTGTCCTTTAGAATTATTTTGTCATTACTCCGGTGGGAAGGAAGGCCCACGTGGATGTCATGTGACAGGTTGTTGTGGTTGTTGCTGTTGCATTGGAACATAAAATTGTAGTTGTTGGTTGCGGTGGCGACGGCGGAAGAGTTGGCACTCAGCAAAAGTGAGGAGGGGGGGGGGGAGGGATATAAAATCGTTTGACTATGAGTGTGCCAGGCCCGTCAGCTCCACAATGGCTATATTGCGCCCTACACTGTTCACTGATGACAAGTCTTGACGTTAAAACATGAGAAGTTTCTGGTAGTCAACAATAGGAAGCTGTCTGTTAAAATAAAAAATGTATGTATGGAGAATTAAATGGGTCCCAAAAGAGAGAAAACACGTTTCAGTGATGAAAAGTGTTAAAAAATCAATATTCAAGTTTTTACTGATAGGTCCTTGATTTTAAATACAGGATTACATCACCTGACTCCGTGGATGGTAAAGAGCTTCCACCAAAGACCAGCATCTATCTATATCTATACTATACATATAGGAAGTGCTTAGAGAGGGACACATGTCCCCCTCTAAGCAAGTGCTTACTGAAGGACATACACACCTGTCCCCCTCTAAGCAAGTGCTTACAGAGGGACACATGTCCCCATCTAAGCAAGTGCTTACAGAGGGACACGAGCCCCTCTAAGCAAGTGCCTACAGAGGGACACATATCCCGCTCTAAATGTATGCTTACAGAGGGACACATGCGCCCCCCCCCCTCTTCTAAATATCTGCTTACATTTACTACAGAGGGACACATCACATTATTTTAATGTCTCTAAGCACAGGATTTAAGATATCTTTCAGCGCAGGATTTAAGAGGGACAGTTGCATAGATCAGTTCCTTTAGCATGGAGGGGCATAGTTAGAACGTATTTTGCAGTCACTGTGCGGGCTCTGAAACAAAATAAATATTTTTGAAGATCTAGATCTAGTTCTGGATCTCACAGATGCCGGAGCAATAATATGCGCTCCAAATTTAATCTGTTTGTGTGGCCAGTACGTTTAAGTTTAAGTTTGAAGACAAGCACAGTGACACGATAACAGCCACGTTGTGCTGAGAAAAGTCAGATGATAGACAGAGGTAAAAGAATGACAGGATAGAAAATGCATGAGCCTACCACTACCAGGGACATGCACCAACCGCTGTGCTAGCCTATACGCGTGAGAAGAATCACAAGGTGACAGAACATCGGAGCGTCTATTTTACGTATGGCGGCAAATAGGATATTATTATTTTACTTATTTTGAGAGTGCGGAATGTATATTTTACGTATGACAGCAAATAGCCTGTAGGCTGTTTTACGTATTTCTGCAAAATATTCCTTTCGCTATTTTATGCACGATGGCGTATGACCATGCGCTGTCAAAGTCGGCATGGCAATTAGTGTTAGGGGTAGGGTGAGATTTAGGGTTGGGAAGATTTTTCGATCTAGTCATACATAAAATAGCCTACAAGCTATTTGAGGGCGCCGCCATGTTGGACGATCGAAATCAAAAACAGGCAAACTTCCCAAAATAGAATATCCGTCGTTTGGCTGAGTAAAAATAGCAAGTCTCCATATTTCGATGACGTTTTTCACATATATGTCCCTCTGTAAGCACTTGCTTAGAGGGGGACATGTGTCCCTCTCTAAGCACTTCCATAAATATATTTGTGGACTTGCGATTTTTCGATGCAAAAGGCTTCTGAACCACTCAACACTCAGACTTCAAATTTTATATGGTGCATCAGAATGGATGAAGGGTGCACAGTTTTTAATAGAAGTCCCAAATCGGTGTAGTTTTTTTTTATTGGAAATTTATTGTTTCGCCATCATTTAGATCTATTTCGAGTCATGGTTCGCCATTTTAAGGTTTTGTTATCACTTCCTGCGATGTGTTCACTATCAAAAACACTAACCCGTGCGCAAATCATGCTGTTTGTACAGAGCAGTAAGACTTATTTAAAAACAAACAAACAAAAATAAAATAAACAAATAGGAACAGGCCAGATGAAGCAGGTCCATAATAACCACCCAGAACTGAAGCCAATATTCAAACCGATTTATCCCGGGCAGGGCCGGGGACCTCAGCTAGTCTGTAATAAAACTTGCTGTCGTCCGCATATCTTTGTGTACAGACATGAAAGTATTGAATGTACAACCAACACACCAGATATCAACATTTCGTCACCTGGTGATGGATTGGATGCCATTAATCAGTCAAAGCCCGCATTGCGTTCGGTTTAGCGTACGGAGCTTTGTATATTATCTAAACCCTTCTAACATCTGCCGTTCCTGACTTACTCTGTTTGGATAGCGTGACCAAATCTGACGTCTCGCACTCGAAAACTAATTGCCTTCTCTTGCACCAGCGTGATGATCTATTTGCTTCGCTGGGGAATAAGAATGTCCGGCTGATGTAGGTTTGTGGGCATTAATTTGAGCACATCGCGAACCTCGTTGGAAATGTATGGAAGATCAAGGTGCCCGTTGACCTCGTAATTTTGACCAGACCCTGTCAGTATATACAATGCTGTCTTGTCCACTAGAAGCCTGTTCGATTGTTTACATGGGCTCGTTTGCAAAAGACCAATTAGTGACTTGCCACTTTAACAGGCACCATATTGAAATAACAGTTTATGCCAGGCGTAAGGGGTACAACTTCATGACCTATGGTGTTATTTATGAGACAGTTGCTTAAAGGGTTGAAATAACAATATTGATAATAATGACTGCAGATTTTAAATAAAAGATTACTAAAAGGGTGTTGTAGAGATTACGTTAAGTATATTAACCGTAACAATTATCATTATTATTATCAAAATGTCAGTTTTTAGCCATGCCCTTGATATATATCTCATTACTCTGGAAAGAAGTACAAAACCACAGCACAACAAATCATTCGAGTAGTTTTTTATGTTTCTTACTGTGACTTTGACCTGCACTTTGACCGCGACTTCTTTCAGTGCCTGGATGTATGAAGCAACGTTCGATGGACGAAAATCGAGTCTGGGAAAGTGGTCTTTGCACTCGGTAAACTTGATACTAATGTTGGGGGGGGGGGGGGGAATAAATTTCTAGAAAATGGTGTTTGCTGTTATACTTTGAGTTTTTACTTACGGAGTATTGTTGTTCAAGCAACAGATGAAGTTTGATTGCCATACAACCAGTACTTACTGAGACCACTGTCGCGTGTTATTTCCACTAACTGAATTCTTTTTAATGTATAAATATAGCGGGACATTCAGGCAGTGCTGCAGTCAAGTTACTTTCTACTTTCAATCGACCGTCATAAATTTCTCACAGGGGTGAAATTACCAGTCGATATTTTCTTTCTTGTTGTTTCTTTAAGACTCAGACTATCCACGACTGCCATATTTGAAATCAATATTCTCGTGAAGTGAAAGCTTTGCTGTCTCGGTTGAAATGTACCGTAAAACTCATTTTATTACGTTTTTTTTTTTATTTCCCGAAAAAGGCCTGATAACTGAGAAGCTCCTTTTAATTTAGCTTATCATTTTGGTGATTTCATGACAGTTTTCGCCCACATAGACATTTCTTCTACGCCTTTTAATCGGAGGCGGTTTTTAACTTCCTACTACTACTACTATTTCCTGTTGCACCCACTGGTGCTTATCGCAGCAACAAAGGATCTCCAGCCCTGTCTGTCCTGGGCCATCTTTGCGAGAGTTCCCCATGAGTGATTGAAGGATTTCATCTCTGCCTCGATTGTTCTCCGCCAGGTTGCCTTGGGTCTGCCTCGCTTGCGCCGTCCCTCCGGTGTCCACCGAAGTGCTGTTTTGGTTATAGAATTTGCTTCCTTTCGCAGCACGTGTCCAAGCCATCTCCATCGTCTCTTCGTGATGATGTTGGCTATTTCTTCTTGCTTGCATCGCCTTAGTAGTTCCTGATTAGAAATCTTTTTCGGCCAAAAGATGCGGAGAATCCTACGAAGACATGTGGTGTGGAAGGAAGACAACTTGGCGAGGTCACCTTCTGTAATTCGCCAACACTCTGATCCATACAGGAGTGTGGATAGGACACAGCTTTGGTACAGTCTGGTCTTGGTGTTGATGCCGTATTGTGTCGATTTCCAGATGTTGCTCATACTTTGAAAGACAGCCCTTGCATTTCCCAGCCTACTTTGGATGTCCTCCTTTGTGCCACCCTCTGGTCTGATAATGCTACCAAGGTATTTAAATTTGTCCGTCGTGGTGAGGTTCTTGTCATCTACTTGCACTGGTGCTGGAGTGTCTACATTTAGGGTCATAATCTCTGTCTTCTTCTGGCTAATCCGAAGGCCTACTTTGCATCCAAAATTATGTAGTCTCTGCATCTTATCTTGCATGTGTTGGTGACTATGTGACAATAGCGCAAGGTCATCTGCAAAGTCCAAATCCTCTAGGTTGTCGAAGAGTGTCTATCTGATGCCTCTTGGTGCATCCTCTGTAGTTTTCCGCATAATCCAGTCGATTACGAGGTTAAACAAAATTGTTGACATCACACATCCTTGCCGTACACCAGTTTTCACTTCAAAGGATGCATCAGTGTTTCCGACACTGCAACTGAAGTTCTTGTAAAAGCTTTTGATGAGTTCAACAAGCTTGCTGGGAATCCCATAGTGCCGAAGAATGCGCCATATACTCTCTCTGTGGATGCTGTCGAAGGCCTTTTCGAAGTCAACGAAGTTCACATAGAGCTGCCTTTGCCATTCTGAAGACTGTTCTATGATGTTTCGGAGTGTGAAGATCTGGTCAATGCATCCTTTCCCCTTTCGGAATCCGGCCTGTTCCTTTCTCAGTGTCTTGTCCACAGCATCTGACATACGTTTCACAATGATCTTGGCAAGGATTTTGCTGGGTATAGAAAGGAGAGTGATACCACGCCAGTTGTTGCAATCGCTGAGGGCTCCTTTCTTGAGTATTTTCACTATTCTGCCTTCATTCCAGCTCTTTGGTACTGCTTCTGCTTCCCAGATAGTTGTGAAGAGTGGCTGAAGGATGGTGGCTGACTGAACCGGATCTGCTTTGAACAGTTCTGCAGTCAAGTTGTCTTTTCCTGGGGCTTTGCCGTTTTTTAGGCTCTTTATTGCTGCCACTATCTCTTCTTTCTTTGGTGGATCTATGTTGATGTCAAGGTCTTCAGCAGCATCTTGTATTATTATTCTATCTTCAGGTGGTGGCCGCTTTAGTAATTCCTGAAAGTGCTCTGTCCAGCGTGTATCCTGTTCTCGTTCTGTAGTCAGTAGTTTCCCATTCTTGTCTTTGATTGGAACACTTGGTCTTCCACCGTACTTGCCACAAATGCGCTTAGTGATCTTGTGGAGCTTACCCTGTTCTCCTCTTGCTGCTGCCTCCTCCGCATCTGCCGCTAGCTGTTCCATGGCTTCTCGTTTATCTTTCTTTACTAATCTCTTCACTTTCTTATTTAACTCTGTGTAGCTATGTTGGTACCTCTCTTTCAGCCTTTCCGATTTCACTTGTAGGAGTTTCTTTTTCATGACTTTCCTCTCCTCGATCACATCCCATGTTCTTTGTTGGATCCACTCCTTGCTTTTCCCTTTCTCATTAAATCGAAGGCAGGCTACACTGCTCTCTGTGTACACTGTAGTTACTCTTTTCCACTCTGAATCGATTCCTCTTTCTTTAGGGTTGTTCTTATCAGACTCTCGTAGAGCCTGGAATCGGTTCTTGACTTGTATGTTGAAGGCATTTCTAACACTTGCATCTCTCAGTTTCTGAATATTAAGGTGTCTTTGCTTTGATGTCTTGATTCCGGTCTTGTTCAGTTTAATTTTGATAAGTGCTGCCACTAGATGGTGGTCGCTGGCTACGTCAGCTCCTCTTTTCACTTTCACATCTAGAAGGGACCGTCTCCACATACCGTTGATCATCAAATGGTCTATTTGGTTCTTGTCTCTTCCATTTGGAGAATTCCATGTGAGTTTGTGAATTTCTCTGTGTGTGAAAAGGGTCCCTCCGATGACTAAGTTGTTCAAGGCACAAAAATCCACAAGCCTTTCTCCATTGTCATTCCTTGTTCCAGTTCCATGTTTTCCCATTACTCTTTCATAATTTATATCATCTTTACCTACCTTAGCATTGAGGTCTCCCATGACAATGATGAGATCATGCCGTGGCGTCATGTCCATTTCCCCCTGGAGTTGTTCATAAAAGTCGTCTTTGTCTGTGTTGTCGTTTTCGTTGGTTGGTGCATAACATTGGATGACAGTGATGTTTGTGTGTCGTCCTTTCATCCTCATCCTCATCAGTCTGCTATTGACTGGTTTCCACTCCAACAAGCATTTGTCCAGTCCTTTCTTTAGGATGATGGCTACTCCTTCATGATGTTGGTCATCCTCTCTTCCAGAGTAGAGAACGGTTTCTCCAGTGGATGTTTTGATCCTTCCAGATCCAGTCCATCTGCTCTCACTTACACCCAGGATGTGTAGGTTGTAGCGCATCATCTCTGATGTTACTTGTGCTAACTTACCCGATTCATACATTGTTCTAACATTCCAGTATCCAATCCTGGTCTTGGTTTTGGCGGTGTTCAGTTCCTCCTTCATCCTGCTAGCAGTTTCCTTTCGGCTTTCACTACTTGCATTCATACGAGTCGCGAGGTACTCAGAAGGTCCATCACATCCAGAACGTTGGTTTTTCCATGTTGCTGTTTCCGTTACGATTTTTGTTTCTCCAGGTAAGGTCACCCCAACAAGGATTTCAGGGTAGGGTTGTTAGCCCTACGCCCAACCCCCGAACCTGGAGGGCCGGTCTGTTCAATCTTGTCTGGTCCTTCCCCCATGACCTGTCCAGCTTGCTTAAAGCTATCAGGGGCACGAGGCCTCCGCTGGCTTAGCTCCTGGGATCACTGGGACACGCAAGCCACTCCTCCACGTCAAGGCATGAACAATTGGAGCAGTTTTAACTTCCTGGTGGGACGGAAATGAGAGTTTGCATGTCTTCTGTTTTCTGCCTGCCATATGAGATCGGGCGACAGTAATAAAGATTTTTTGTATGTCGAAAAGTTGTCTTCCGTATGTGTTCGCATGTGTGTTCGCGGGAATTATCGCAGTGCCATTTATTCCGGTAAAGTTCTGTAGGTTTGTTATGTTCTTATGCCCTTATACGAGTGTGTGCCTGTGTGTGTGTGTGTGTGCCAGTGTGTGCGTGTGTTTGTGTGTATGTCTGTGTGTGTTTGTTCACGAGAATTATGGTAATGTTGGTATTTCGGTAAAGTTCGGCAGGTTTGTTATGTTGTTACATCCTCTATACGTTTTAGGCAAAATGAGGAAAAAAAGAAAGAAAATAAAGGCTGTGTACTATTAGAGAAAATAGAGAAAGTCGCAGAGACCATCAGAGAAATGCCGGGGCGCCAGGGTGAAAAAAAAAGACATGGTTGTGCCGGATGCACTTTGGTTTGCAGTGCTCTAGTGTGGCGTGGCTCACACTGCCACCCATTTTGAAAGTCAGATCTCATCAGCTGCCATATTGGTGTAACGAAGAGCCGGCTGTGAAATGGCGCTCGTTAGACCACCCGGGGATGTATCCCCTACCCCGTTAGCAGCCTATTGTCATCTCACTGGTTGACGGGTAACGGCCTAGGCACAGTGAGAATTAGACCGCAATCACCAAGTTGGTTGGAGCAAATTGTCGCCTGAATTCAAAATTACTGTCACCGATGTTTTCAAATGCTTTCAGGAAACTCGGGTGACAAAAACAACAACACGCTAATTAAAAAAAAAATAAAAAAAATTAAAGCTAATAGTGCACAGAGTCAAATCTGTTTTTGCGTCGGTTTTGACTCAGACTTTGAACCTAACGCGATTTCCCGTTAGATTTGTAACTTCATTCTATTGGATCTTATTTATGATAGGAACCTAGGTGCTGAAAGCTTGCCCAAAGTAAGATAGCGAAAGAAAAACGTGCAAGACGCAGGGTGGCCGTTGTCGTACCGTGGCGCTCTCAGACTCAAAACTCAAAACTCTTTGAATCAACCAACGAGACAGATTTGCTTCAGTTTCACTGGTGTTTAGGTCTTGAGTTTAGGAGGTTCGTTGCCCTTGGCATTTAGATCTACACCTCACTTTTCTTGTTTTTATTTTCCATGTTGTGGTTGGGATTTAGTTTTTTAGAATTTTGCCCCGGCTGCAGCCTTGACGGCCGGCTCTTTTCGATTTCCAACTACCGAGGTATCTTTAACGTGCGCAAATGTGCACACGGGCCCTCCGAATTTTTCGTCCTTATCCGAGAAGACTAGGTGCTCGATCCTACCTATCATAACATAGCTGCCAAGCGTCCCGTTTTTTACGGAACAAGTCCGTGTTTCGGGCCTTGAGTCCGTTTATCCGTTTTTGGTCCAAAAAATCCGTACTTTGACATTTGGCCTAAAAACAAAATTTAAAAGATTGGCCTTTTTTTTTTTTTTTTATCTGGAAAAAAAGCTCTTATGCGCCGGAAGTTAGGACAGGGCTAGCCATGCCAAAGTACTCGACGCTAAGCATGTTAAAAAGGAAGAATCAAAAAATTTAATTTGTGTACATTCTGTCCAGGAGAGCTCATATTTCACCTCAAACTTGGCTTCAAATTGTTTTCGGAAAGGGGGTGTTGCCCCCTGTACCCCAGCAAGGGTGTTGCCCCCTGTACCCCAGCAAGGGCGTTGCCCCTGTACCCCAGCAAGGGTGTTGCCCCCTGTTACCCCAGCAAGGGCGTTGGCCCTGTACCCCAGCAAGGGCGCTGCCCCTGTACCCCGCCGGGGCTTGGCCAGCCCCTGGACTCCGGCCTTGTTCCTTATTTTGATTTTCAAAACTTGGCAGCTGTGTCATAGGATCAGGGACAGGAAAATATGGGGAAAATCCCAAACTTCCAACATGCCTGCACCGGCGGGGATTCGAACCCGGTACCTTCGGCATGAGAGGCGAGCACCTTACCCCTAGACCACTGTGTCCCCTTCATTCCCACCAGTGCGCGAGGTCCTTTTAGCTCCGCAGTTCACAAAACCGGGACAACACAGACTTGACTCTGTTGCCCTATGGCCTAACATCAATAACTAGTATTGAATTTTATATCATGCTCATTTATCAACGTAGAGGACTCTCCATTGAACCTAAAGGGTACTGTGGCCCGGGGAAGTTAGGGAAATATGAAAAGAAATATAGTGACTGCCACGGGGATTCCAATTCAACGAGTCCAAATGGTTGAAACCATTACGTTAGAAAGCTTTCAACAAACTGAAATTCTATAATCCATTTCCTACGAGATGAGGAGAAACAGCAAAAGGATGTCTGAACGCCGGGAGGGATTGGAATACAGGGAATTGAGATATTAGTCTTAAATGATTCCAGACTTTGTAGGCCTACATGTTGTCTTTCAAACAAAAAAAAACACGCATTTTGTTTTGGATTTATTTTGCCTCAGAGAAACCCCAAGATTATTAATTCAGTTTTGCAAAAAGCGGGCAGCTTGAATGAATTAGTAATGAGTCGCCGATTCCATTAACAACATGAAGGAGAGGCGGTAATGCATCTGTTACTGTAATATTCTACAGGTAAATAGTTCAGACTGATGGTGTGTTTGGTAATCTGCCAGGGTCTGCTTTTAATTGGGCCTGGCAGTCATTATTAGTGAGGCATTATTTGAACATCGTTGTTAACTCGCCCGGAGAGCACGGGGTATCATACAAAATCAGTTAATTTGCTTTCAGACTGAAACAACAGCGTCCAGGCATGGCATGTTGATCAACGTGTTGTCTAAAACTTGCACACAAATGACTTGATTGAACACGAGTGAAAGCAGTGAAATCTGACTGGAACTGGTGAACGGTAATATTATTTATGGTCAATAATGATAGAGGGAGTTAGTTCTATATCTGGCCGCAGTCCCCCACCTGGAATCCGAAACAGTTTAGTTGTGAATATACATCAGCGAGAATACTTCTTTAGTTTTAATATTGTTGTATACTTTTTCCCCGTGCAAAATGCAAAGGCCCGGGACCCTGGGGCGTGACACCATGAGAGGTCTGAAGTTTTGAGAGTCATTCCATACACGGGAAACCCTTTTTGCTCAATATCTCAGTTTTACCTTTTTGT
>OZ007567.1:109346975-109409475 GCA_963931925.1 Onchidella celtica | reverse complement strand
CGGTTCAACTCCACAATCCACATTATGCATTAAAATGGAGACAAAACAGACTCGACTCTCACTGCACCACTAGTCTTAGAGATTGGCCAGGAAGTTCACACAAACTTATGGTATGCCTCGACATGCGTTCACATTGTTGTTGGTTGTGTCGTTCTTGCATGCTTTGTGTTGTGGGGAGGGAGAGAGAGCGTGTCGGGGCTGGAATGGGATTTTGAAAGAGGTGATTGAATATTCCATTCTAAACCAATCAGTGTTTTAAAGTTGTTGACCAACAAATTGAAAATAGGTCAACTTACCTGTTAAAGTACTTGAAATAAACACTGAGACTTTTCTTTTAAAGTCTAGGCACAATTTTTTTTCAGGATTTTCGCAACGCCTTCTGTACTAGATACGGCGTTTTATAGACGCAGAGAAGAAAATCGTATAACAGAATATCTCTTTTTCCCTGCGTAATTTATTAATTCTTCGTTGTTACTGCAACAACCCACATCATATCCTGCTGCAGGCGTTGCCTTCCGATCAACTGCAACATGCTCGCAACAGGCAGGGAATATCAGGATATCACGCCCACCCCGTCTCTGCTTTCATCTAATTAATATCGGTATTTCCCGCCCCTCAAAATGATAACAAAAAATAATTTAAAAAAATAAATGAAAAATAAAAGATCCAGGCTTCCGTTGCTGCCACTCATGTTATTGAACACCGGCTTATGAGAAAATATCCAGAAACGCAATCATGTTTCAACCCAGCTGGTTTAGCAGGCAATCTTGTGTCAGCTCCAACTTGTTACTTTTTTATTATTATTATTTTGCATATTACATTTGGAATACATTAATCATTAAAGAAGAAAAATGTTACAAGCAAAAAACCATAAAATTACCAAATGGGTATCTGGAAACTGGAGCTGGCACTGCACAAAGGCTATCAGCTCGTGTTTCTATCAAGTGTCAGAAATGTATGCCGTGTAATTATGATTTCGGGACTGATAATGCGGTGTGAACAATATAAGTTGAGTAAACAATAATGTTGCGACCAGACTGGAGTATTGTTGCAGGCGGTCGGGCAAGTTTTCAGTACTCAGCACCAGGAACAAGCTGCATGCACGGCAAAATGCTTTTTTGGGCATTCTCAGTGTATGATTCAATAATTTGCTACGCGGCTTGAACCAGTTATTGTTTTCGTTGGTGGTGGTGAAGTTGTTGCTGTTATCTGTTGTTGTTAATTTGCTGGTTTTTTTGTTTTCATCTTTGTTCAAGTCCGTGGAATTGTAAGTATGTTATGAAAACGAGCTGTTGGTGGGCGTTTCTAGGAGAGATCTCCCTTCTGTCCTGTTGTTCTGTTATATTTTGCCTATCGTCTTGCTATTTGCTAGTACACTGTGACCGTTATCGTGCCGACGAGCTTCCTCCGGGCTCAAACTCAAACTCAGCTCATTTTGTAAAAATGGTGTGATAAGTGTCTCAATTAAACTCAAACATCTTGTTATGAATATAGTGTGATAAGTGCGGTAGTTTGTCTCAAACTCATGTTATGAATATAGTGTGATAAGTGCGGCAGTTTGTCTCAAACTCATGTTATGAATATAGTGTGATAAGTGCGGCAGTTTGTCTCAAACTCACACTCATGCTATGAATATAGTGTGATAAGTGCGGTAGTTTGTCTCAAACTCATGTTATGAATATAGTGTGATAAGTGCGGCAGTTTGTCTCAAACTGAAACTCATGTTATACTTCATGTACATACTTTTTCGTCAGAATAATTCCAAAATAACGTTTTAAAAAACTCACGTCATTTGGCCATAATAATTAATTCAGATAGACTTATTTCCATTCCAAAAAATTTTCCAGGGAAATTAGGTTCGACGTTCATAATGGAGACACCGTACCGTTTGAACACATCAATCTGTGTCAGTCTCATGTTGACAGCTGACATTTTTGCATGGTTTCCGAGGCTCCAACATGCAGCAAGAACTACTTTACTGTGAACTATTAGTAGGTCTATCTCAGAATCTACGAATCAGCTGGAATGGTTGGCAGTTATTGTGACACGAAGATTATTTGACCTTCAATGGGAAAAGTTATTGTGGTTGTTTTCGGCACCTGGATACTGGAACTGGCCATTACAAATTACAAAATTCTATATCAGTGTACAGGACTGAAACGGTCTTGAGGTAGTTGTTTAGTCCATTCTGGCACACAATAGCAATGGGCACGGTGTTTCTAGCGTTTCGGAAATAGACAGTTACTCTCCGCGTATTGATTATCACTTAGCCACCCCCACTGGCCAAGATGTGGCCGCACGAACCGCCAGATAGATCTATAATTTACAGAAAAATCGTTTTTTTTTTAGCTCAAAGTTTGCCTGGTAGCCACGTTGCTGTTTTAGGGTAATTATTACAACATGAACTAGCGTGCATTCTGGTCTCTTTCCGAGCTATGTAGCATTGGACACAGCTGATTGTATATGATTTAGAACCATTTATATTTTTTCACTGTTTTATTATTCATGTTTTTAGTCCTAAAGAAAGAGGTCTTTATAACAACAGGCTACACTGTTGTTCTGTGCTGACCCGTACCGGTATAACCATTTGCAATATGAAATAGCCATTAATACAGGAAAGCGCGACAGAGATTTTCATCTGTGCTAATGTTGTTGTTTTAGGCTTTTGACAGCTTCAGCTCAAATGGTGCTCGACTCGTGTACAGTATTTCTCAGTCTTCAATCTTTGTCTCGGGCAGCGGTTCTTAAAGTGTGAGGTCGTGGCTCGGCGAAACTGCTGGGTAGTGATCGGTGATGTGTGCCCTAGTTTATCATGTTCTGATTCTAAAATGGTTTTAATCTATAAAGTAGATGCTGATATTGTAAAATTATTAATCGAGTCTCGAATTTGTTGAACGTAATTATATACATGTAGTTCAATGTTGTCAGTGGCGTCGGTGGTCTAGTGGTTAGGCTGCCGGGCGTGGGATCGTGAGGTCCTGGGTTCGAATCCTGGCGAGAGCTAGGCCTGACGTTGTCCCCTTGGGAAAGACACTTAACACATTTTTCCTCACTCCACCCAGGTGTAAATGGGTACCGGCGAAAGCTGGGGGTAAACCCTGCGATAGGCTAGCGTCCTGTCCAGGGGGTGATCTTGTATCATCTGCTCCGCTTAACGCTACAGAAACCGGGATAAGCTCCGGCTCTATGGGCCGTAAGGCCTTGAAGGAACTTTAATTTACTTTAGTTCAATGTTGTCCTTAATTATACTGATAATAAAGTAGTGCTGTTTTCATAGGTGCTTCAGTTAGGGTCTCCTTCTGTCCCGTCACTTTGTTATATTTTGTTGTCTTGCTTTTTCTCGTACAATATATGGCCGTGATCGTGTCCGTGTACTTTCTCCAAACTCAAACTCAAATTGGAACTCGAGCTATAACGCGAAAACGTTCGAGGACGAGGGAGGTGGGTGGAGGTATGGTTGAAAAATAGGCACCGTTAAGCCAGTGGCGCACCGAGTGAAACCAGAGAGTATGTATGTATGTACAGATAGATCTCGCTTCCGCCAAATCGTGAAACTAGGTCGCTGCGGTAAACAAGAATTGAAAGAGATCGTCTTCACCAGAGATAGTGTGCATATCTGTTTACTGAGGTTTGTTCATATTTTGGGGCTGATTGAAACTATTTAGAGCCATTTGGAAGCTCTTGCGCCCCGTGGAAATGCACAAACCGGTATTGTTTACCGCAGCGACCTATGTTCGGCTCCATGCTAACAGTGGTTTCGCGGAGCCTCCCGTGTCTCGCAGTGCAAACAGACCAATGGTGAAACTTCTATACATACTCTCTGGTCAAACCTGTTTTCTTTGGGTTTGAGTGTGAGACCTGAACTTCGGACAGTGATACGAGTCTGCCTTGCTACTTCAGGCTCGTCAAAACTGTCTTGAGTCCGCTGACGGAAAGAGAGATCTAGGGCACGGACTCTAAACGCATAATGGACTTGTCTCAGTGTGCCACGGTTCCAAGGATCCCGTCGTCAGTGGAGCGGGAGTTTGTGTTTAGGTCTTCATTTTAGGAGGTTCGCTCCCCTTGGCATTTACACCTCACTTTTCTTGTTTCCATTGTTCTTGTTGTGGTAGGGATTCGTGTTGTTTTTTCATAGAATTTTTCCCGGGGCAGCGGCCTTATACGGCCTGCTGTTCTCGATTTTCAACTGCCGAGGTATCTTTAACGTGCGCAATGTGCACGCGGGCCTTCCGAATTTTTCGTCCTTGTCTGAGAAGACCAGATACTCGATCCTACCTACCATAGGATCAAGGACAGGAAATATTGGGGAAAATTCCAAACTTCCAACATGCCTGCATCGGCCGGGATTCGAACTCGGTACCTTCGGCATGAGAGGCGAGCACCTTGCCTCTAGACTACCGTGCGGAACGGGGTTTCATGCCGCGGCAGTTCATGCTTGGATTGAAAGAATGCTTAAACTGCAGTGGGACAAACGTGAGTGCCTGCCGTGGACTCTTGTGTCTGTAGCGTGAACTCAGGAATTCCCACTCGCCTGACAGGATCCTTGGGCCAGTAGGCGTGCACTGACTCAGCTCTGGTTTGCATGTTATTGATATATTTTTCTGCCAACTGCGTTAAAGATAGTTCAGACACACCCGAACTAGAGACAGAATTGTTTCCGTCTCGCCGGTGGGCGGGGTCCGGTTTAGTTTACCAACTTCATTTTTATTTGATCTTATTTACGGAATCTGAGGGCTGAACGCTAGCCCAAAAAGTGAGATGACTAAAAAAAAACTGTGAAAGGCGCAAACTGGCCGTTATCGAGCAGTTCCGACGCGCCCCTAAACTCAAACTCAAACGGGGTCCCGTTTAACTCTCTAATCCATATCAGACGCTAAAACGGAGCCAAAGCAAACTCGAATCAGTTCCAGGTTGCAGGAGCCTTAAGTGGGTTGGGGTTAAACATGGTTTGAGAAGCACTGGTCTAGGACAGTGACAGTGTCATGTTCAAAATGAAAGGTGCTGGCTGACAGCCGGAAATGGTGTCCCCTGGCTTACGAAGTAAGATAGTATCTGCAGGCACTATTGGCCCCTGGTCTGTTTGAAGTGACAGAAACATTACATTTGATTACCAAGAAGCAAATGTGAAGAGAAAGGTAGGATATAGGATAAGAGGTGAACATCTTATGGGCGTTCTGTTCATGTATAAATCATTATTACGAACTTACGATGATTTTGTTGGTGGTGTCGCTCTCGTCGTTGCTGTCGTTGTTTAATGAGATATCTTTCTATTTGTTCCAGGAAGACACAGGTGGAATGATGTTCTAAATCGGTGGGACGAGTGATGCAAGTCATTGTTTTGTTGTTTTTTCTTTATGCCGTCATTACAAATTGTCAACGCTCAAGACAGTCTTAGAAAAGGTAAGAAGTTACTGTGTGCTTAGTTTTTTTATCAGGATTTGACAATGTTATGGAAGGCAGTTGAAAGTGTCGTCGTGAAAGGGTGTGCAAAAAGTGGTGGACGGTCGTTGAAAGACTGAAGATTTAATCCCAGACGTGAGAACAAACACGCCTATCCTCCACATTTTGAACATTGGTCTGTGTGAAGAAATGAGCTTTGGGGCCATCCATAAAAGTACGTACTCTCGAAGGGTAAAACGGGGCAGGTACTCCCAGTGTATGAAAATGGCATGGGGGGGGGGGGGGGGTCCTGACTCTTGAGTTTGATTTGGGGTTTTACGGCTTGTCAGGACAGTAACGGCCATATTGCGCCTCTCACGGTCTATTTGGGTATTTTATTTTTGTTTTGTATTCAGAGCTTTTTTTCACAACGTAGAATTAAATAGATCCGTATAGAT
The DNA here is from genome assembly GCA_963931925.1 of Onchidella celtica. Lineage (NCBI taxonomy): Eukaryota > Metazoa > Mollusca > Gastropoda > Systellommatophora > Onchidiidae > Onchidella > Onchidella celtica. The sequence goes on along the minus strand of OZ007567.1, from coordinate 109,403,638 downwards.
TTTGTCACACTGGGAATATTCTCGAAGGTTGTTTTGTATGGGTGTGAAAAGAGTTTTATGGTATGTACGTTTTCCAGCCATGGTAATGAATTTAAGAGTTTGGTTTTATCTACCTTTCCGAGCACATTAAGCTGTTTGATCATAATTATAAAGATCATGTTTGTAATGAAACAGTTAAATAGCCCATGTAAAATACCATTTACTTAATGTCTTAGAAAATGTAGGCCAGATCATCGACATTGGCCATTCTGATGACCGCACGCTCGTATCGTATAGTTTTGGCGGTCGGGACAGTAGGGTGAGCTGAAGACCATTGTATTTAGTCTACATCAGTGTTTCTCAAGGTGGAGCACATGCCCCACCGGTCCGTCGTGGCAGTATTTTTGTGGGGCATGAGACTTCAGAATGGGGCGAAGGTATACTAATATACTAACATTGTCCAATCATGGTGGGGCACACGTCTTTTTTGGTTTTGTTTTGAAGTAGAGCGTGGGACAAAAGGCGTTGAGAAACTCTGGTCTATATGGAGGAGGGGGAAGAGATGTGTCTTACATTGCCAGAAAATCGAGCGTTCGAACTTCATGGATGCGCCCTCTCTTGCCAAAGAAGCGGTAGCCTTTGAAGATCGGGAAAACACGGCGGGTTTGGAAATAGCGACCACTTTTTCCCCCTTGCTTGTCCGGAAAGGTTGTGCACACATGGAGAGCCACAAACGAATCCTGCACAACGATTTGTACACCCTGTGTGTGCGTGTGTGTGTGTGTGTATTTATTTTCCGTTTCTTTTTTTTATCTCCTTCATCCCACTCGGAATTAATCCATACTGATAATTGAGAATTCTTTCTCCGGCCACTTGTCAATCAAACCCCGTGGCAGAGGAAGCATGTCACATCTTCGGGAAAGTAGAATAATGTTTCTCCCCGTGCACCCGATATAATCGGCGGGTTACGCCAATGCCGCCGTCTTATCGTGCGCATGCCCTCGGTGTGATGCTTAATTTCTCCTCAAATGGAAAGATATGATTTTGTTGATTCGGTGTTTAATATATATGGCGATGTAGGTTATTCCTGGAAATGACGTAACATTTCCAGCGTTGTTTTTTTTTTTATTTACTTTTTTTTTCCAACCTGGGAATAAATTCCCGAATAATGAAAATTCCGTGCCGTTAGAAAGCTGTTGATATATTTATATTATTTGTTTATTCATATGTTTCATTCTCTCTTTATTTATTTGGAGGGGGTGATGCAAGGGCGGGAGAGAAGACGATCTGTGTGTGGAGATAGATTCAGGTGTATTTCCCTAGCACTTCTATGGAGAAGGGGAGTTAGTAGACCGGTATGATCATAATATAATCGTGACGGTTGCTTATACTTGCTAAATCTATCTATCTATCTGTGTGTCTGTCTGTCTATCTATCTATCTATCTATCTATCTATCTATCTATCTATCTATCTATCTGTCTATCTATCTATCTATCTATCTATCTAACTATGTGTCTGTCTGTCTGTCTATTTATCTATCTATCTATCTATCTATCTATCTATCTATCTATCTATCTAACTATGTGTCTGTCTATCTGTCTATCTATCTATCTATCTATCTATCTATCTATCTATCTGTCTGTCTGTCTGTCTGTCTGTGTCTGTCTGTCTGTCTGTCTGTTTGTCTGTCTGGCTACCTATCTACCTGTTTATTTGTTTGCCTCTCCATCTTTATTCCATCTATCTATCCATTGACCTATCGATCGAGTAAATCAATCTAATCAATCTATCTGTTCCCCTGAGCAGGAAAGAGTGGAGAAAACTGTGGCCTTGTCTGCCATCCTGCACAATGAAACAACGTAATAAATGGCCTGTGTCTAGAATCGATCCAAGTTTGCCTTGCCTTGCACCTTGAAATAGTTGCATACTTATTCATGCTGCCTGAACTCTGTGTACTGTTTGTGTGAAACAGAGCTGGGCGGGCAGAGGTTGACACCTTACGTAAAAGCAGGCAGAGTTCATTTAACACTCCCCACACTCCCCAAGCCTCCTACCAAAGAAAGGGGTGGAACTTTTTTTTTTTTTCATAGCTTAACGGTTGCATTACTGTTAAAGTCACCCAGAGCAGTATTTCTCCGTTGTGACAATATAGATAAATTTCCTCATACTCGAATATCATAAAAATCACAGAAAAACTGTGGGGTCGCAGCAGGGCTATAAGCAAAGTCAAAATTGGGCAAGAAGAAAAGGTTGTATGTTGCAAAACCCCGTGTGAGAAACAAAACCCAAACAATACAAAGCAAACTAAAGAGAACACAGAAAATACACAAATAAAGAGAAGACAGAAAATACACAAAATTTTGTGTGTACTTTCTGTCTTCTCTTTAGTTTGCTTTGTATTGTTTGGGTTTTATTTCTCACGCGGGGTTCTACAACATACATGTACAACCTTTTCTTTTTGCCCAATTTTGACTTTCCTCATACTGGGGCTGTCTATATTCTACCCCTGGGCCCATGCATCTTGTAATCACCAATCCCCCCCCCCCCCCAACCACCATAAATAATAACACCCGGAACCATTTTGTTTTAACCTGAATGTCTCTAGGTCGTTTCTTCAAGACACCGGTTTTTTTTTTCTTCTTGTTCTTTTACTTTTTGTCGGGACTTCAAGGGGCCCTTGATGACCCATTATGGGGCCTTTTTATTGTTGATTGATTCCCGGGTCGGCCACTTTTTATGCAGCTCTCGGGCGTGCGCCGGTTTCCCCCCACCAATAAAGCCGCCTCCATTGACGTGGTCTTCTTCTCGAGCCTTACTACTTGGAGAGGCCCAAGAGTTGCTGACTGCTTGGACATACCGCATTACCGATCGTTTCTTGGGCTCGTAAACTTTTGACTTTCTCTTTTGGCAGTCTTATAAACTTCCATTGTACTTCCTGTAGTTCTTTATTTATTTGCTTTTTTATTGTCTTTTATTTGTCTGTCAGTCCGACCAGGTGAGTGGCCCCCTGTGTTTTTTATTTAACCTTGTGTGACTTAATGTTTTGTTTCCGTACCACATCCTGTTTTTCTGGAAACTCCTATTTTTCTTCTTCCTCTGTTGCTCTCTCCCTCTCTCTCTCTCTGTCTCTGTCTCTCTCTCTCTCTCTCTCTCTCTCTCTCTCTCTCTCTCTCTCTCTCTCTCACATACACAACTACCTTTTTCTTTCTCTTTCTAGCCCATTCACTATCTTTCTTTTTCTCACTCTCTCTTTCTCTCCCTTCCCCTCTCTCTCGCCCCCTCTCTCTCTCTCTCTCGCTTTCTCTGCCCCTCTCTCTCTTATGATATCCGATTGGTTGCATACATTAATGCTATCCATTTCATATAAAAACTCTCTCTGTCTTTTTCTTCTGTCATTCATCATTCTCTCTGTCACCTGCTGTGTCTAATACCCACCCAGTCTGCTCTCTCATTCTGCCATTTCAGCCTCTCTATTTTCCCACCCACTTTCTTCTTCCTTCTCTCCATCAGCCTATTCCACTCACTCTCCTCTTCACTGAACTTCTCTATGACTGTCTGCATTTGGCTTTATTACGCTATACTCGGATGCAAACAAGCATGATGGCATCATGTTAGACGCCATTTCCTCGCTGCCAGACTGCGCCGGTGTATTCATCTCAGATCCGAATTGCGTTATCGCCGTCTTTTACTCTTCACTGAGCATGTGTTCAGTTGCCATTGCCCGTTTGTTGCCATCTCTGGTACAGGAAAAAGAACAGTAAAAAATATCTTCACATATGGCCTCAATGATAAGACGAGGGAGACCTGGAAAAGGTCAGTCCTTGCACCGTCCTCTTAGTTTTTCTCAATCTTCATCCCGAACCACGTTATATTTTTTCCCTCGTTTTTTTTTTTTTTTCCCCACCCGGTAACTTTCGGCCATTGTTCCTTGTTTTGAGAAGAGAAACCAACCACCCGTTTATGTTTGGAGGGAATGTGAAAACGAGTCTGCTCTGCAGCAAAAAAAAAAAAAAAACTGCTGGAGGAGAATTAAAACTGAGCTGTGTCAAACATGGCGAAAAACCACAGTCTAGAAAATGCCACAGTTTGCTGATAATTACGCAGTTCGTGAGCGCTCGTAAACGACGAGGATGATTAGGTCCCGGCTGCGACGAATAGCCCTCTCGGACATGCTCTGGTTAGCGCGGCTGTGCTTAAGTTGGATATAATTGCCAGCAGCTCATTGACAGAACGTACATCAACGTTGGTCCTGTGTCTTCAATGCTAATCGAATCACAAGCCTGGGTAAAAATCTATTGCTCACACGGTGTGCGTTTTTGACATGTTCGATTATATAGATTTAAGTGAATCTGAAAAATCTCTCAAAGATTTGGGCGTGTAAAAACCAAGGGAAAAGCGAAAGAATCAAGATTTGACCCGCGAAACGAGAATAAGCACGCTTGCATATTTGAACATTGGTCTGTGTGAGAAAATGAGCTTTCTTGCAAAGGACGGCGCAAGTAGCGTTTTGCCTGGGTTTGAAAGGGTTTAGATGAAGATGGGCTAAGTTCAGTATAGGGAGCTGGAGCTCTCTCTCTCTCTCTCTCTCTCTCTCTCTCTCTCTCTCTTCTTTCTCTCTCTGTCTCTCCGTGTGTGTGTGTGTGTGTGTGTGCTTCTCTCTCTCCTCTCTGTCTGTCTGCCCGTCTGTCTGTCAAGCATGGTCTGAAACACTTACAGATGAAATCTGACTTTCTTGATGCACTCGTCTATTGGTGCTCGTGCAGAAAGGCCCTTTCCGTGTGTTAATTTTATTTGATTATGCATCGACTGAAGTTGGACAAGTACGTGACTGTTGATGACTTTTGACCAAGACACAATACATAGCTACGCTACCAAGACGCTCCACTCTCTCTTTGACCCATGACTCCAGGCCCCGCCACGTCTTCTGCGAAAGTGCGCGTTGAGCGTGTCGGCGCGTGGATTGTTTATCATGGTTACCGCTATGTCTCGTGTGGGCTTAGCGAACGAAATGGCCATGTTTTTGTTTTGTTTTTTTGTCCTAAGGTTGATATCTTCTCTCCAATAGTTATTGGGCTATATTAAGTTCTGGTACATCTAGATCTATTAATGAAGCATAAATAAGTACACTTAATTATTATTTGGGTTAGATACAGAGTGCAGTTTGAATAAATCATTGATGATTACACTGATAGTGATAGATATAGGCAACGATCACCAACTACCACACAACACAGAGAGACAGAAAGAGAGAGAGAGAGAGAGAGATAGAACAGAGATAGAATACAGACAAAGATCACCAACAACTACACAACAGAGAGAGAGAGAGAGAGAGAGAGGGAGGAGGAGGGAGAAAAAACAAAAGAGATACAGACAGACAGGCAAAGATCACTAATTACACAACAGTGAGAAGGGGGGGGGAGAGATACAGACAGACAGACACAGATCAACAACTACACAACAGTGAGAAAGGGGGGAGAGAGATACAGACAGTCAGACACAGATCAACAACTACACAACAGTGAGAAAGGGGGGAGAGAGATACAGACAGACAGACACAGATCAACAACTACACAACAGTGAGAAAGGGGGGAGAGAGATACAGACAGACAGACACAGATCAACAACTACACAACAGTGAGAGAGAGAAAAGGGGGGGTGAGGTGAAAGAGAGAGAGAGAAAGAGATACAGACAGGCAAAGATCACTAACAAGTACACAACAGAGAGAGAGAGAGAGGAGGAGGGAGGTGAAAGAGAGAGAGAGAGAGAGAGAAATAACAACAACTCAAGGTATATGATGTGGAAGAGAGCAAAAACACAACAATAGCAACAACAACAAAGCAAGACATACCCATAGTGAGCAACCACATGAACAAAAACAAAAAAACTTACCAATGCATCCAAATTCCATCCATCTGCAATTAAGGTACTCCAGGATCTGTTTTTGCGACTATTCTTACAGTTAATAGCAGAACACCATTGACTATACTGCTGATTTCTTTTTCGTTTGGGTTTCTCTTCTGATTTATTTTCCTGTTGGTCTACCACAACATCAGCACCTACATCTAGATCTGTACTGACCTCAACTTCAAGGCCAAGGCTTGGTGGGGTTTCAAACACAGAGTCAGACATTTTCAAAGTAGTAGCCGCCTATCAACTATCACTCCTAAGTCTTAGATTAATAAGTTCATCACATCCGTTAAAAAGGGATAGTTTTCAGTGACATAACAATACAAAACATTCACAGTCTCAGGTAGGCTTCAGTAGGCTAATCCACTGTGGGCTAATCTGACTAATCTCAGTCGACTAACACATCAGATAAAAAGGGATAGAATTTCGCGACATAACAACGCAACACATTCACAGCCTCATCAGTCTCAGGTTAGGCTAGTCCACTGTGGGCTAATCTGACTAAATAAATTCGACTAATGACTAATGAAACCACAATCACAGTCAACAACACCACTTGTTTACTTGTTTTAACTTTGACAAGACTAGAATCTGCTTATCTAGGTTCGTTAGACTCTGAAATAACTGTCTAATCTAATTCTACATATATATCCTAGAATATCTATGAAATGATAAATGATTTAGACCATCAGCAAAGCGAAACAGCGTGAACAAAGAACAGCTGATGGCTACACTCTACACGACAACACACGTGTTAGGTCCAGTACTGTTAGTGTCTTATAGGCCTAGTAGTACTGTTAGGCCTAGCCATGATCTCGCTTGGCCGTTCGTCTTCCCCGCTCAACGCGCACTTCACCAATCGCTTAGGCTAGCCAGTGGAACCGGAAGTAGGCCTGAGTGGAACGTCTTGTTAGTGCTGGGTCTTGGCTTTTGATGACTGGTTGTTGTTGTTTTTGCAATACCTGCAACATCTTTTCAAAATTGTCGTTAAATTTCATGCCTGCATATAACTTCAAGCAGGGGGTTTTAAATACCAAAGTAAATCTGTAAGTTAAATATCTAAATATTCTGCTTGACGTTTGATGTTGTGTTATTCTTTACACCAACTTCAAACGTTTGAGACAAGCATAAATTTTGAGATTGAATACATTGGTCTGAATCCTGGACAGTTTGGGCAGGAGAATGTTTTATGCATGTCCAAATTTCACTCGAATTTGATTGTGTGTGTCGATTGTCTGAAGAGATAGTCAGATGGGAAAAAGAGGTGTAAACATGTCACATTGAACTATCGATATAATAGATGGCATCAGTCAGGTTAAACCGATCTGTTTCCGTGTCTCTCTTGCTGTTTCTGTGCAATGTGAGACTAATAGAACATCCTTCCCGCCCCTTCCTGGCCTGGCCCTTTTCTATGACACTGGTCATAATTCTGTCCGAAAAGTGTTACATAATAATAATGATAATAATGGAGATCATTTATATAGCTCAGAGCCCAAACAATTTGCTCCAGGCGCTTTACAGAAAGTCTTGTTCTTTCTATCTGCAACTCTCTCTCTCTCTCTCTCTCTCTCTTTCTCTCTCTCTCTCTCTCTCTCTCTCTCTCTCTCTCTCTAGACATACATGGTATACATAGACACATACACACATAACATACTACAAAGCAAAAATCTATATAATAAAGCTACAACAAAACCCCTAACAGTCCTATGGACTGGGAAACTACACAACGCACCGACCTGAAATTTGGCACAAAGAATTATGGGATAGCGAACATTGTTCCTATCGCCATACACAAACAAAACCGTTTGTTATTTCTGAGTTAATCGGTAAATGCGGCTATAATTAAAGACTAAATTCACGAGAGCGTTTGATCCGAAATTTACGATCAATAAGATATTGATGTAAGTTTCTAATAATAGCCCACTTCCGCCTACACATGACGTTATCACTTCCTGCGATGTGTTCACTAACAAACAAACTAATCCGTGCGCAAATCATAGCCATTTGACGGATGCTGGCGAGATGCGCAGGATGTCAACGTGCATAGGGAGAGCAGTAAAACTAATCTAAAAACAAACAAACAAAAATAAAATAAAACTAAAGGAACAGGCAAAATGAAGCAGGTCCATAATAATCACCCAGAACTGAAACTAAGAAATCGATTTATCCCGGGCAGGGCCGGGCAACTCAGCTAGTTAAACAATAAAATAGCAAAAATAAAGTGAATTGTTTTAAAAAGTGTACGAGCCTACACACAATTAATTAATACTGCATACACATTCATTCCTTCATTTATTCATTCATTGATTCGGTCATTCACTCGTTCATCGTTTTTCTAACCGCTGTTTCATGGTTTAATACGTTCTGGCACTTGTGAATTGATAGTGAGTGGTAATGACTGTGAAGCACTTAGAGCTTGTGTTACGGGATTGAGCGCTATATAAATGTTATTTATTATTATTATTATTACATTATAAACATCATCATCTTCTCATCTTTTTGGAAACTGGTGATAACAATCCATTTGTGAGTACTTTGGTTACATGGCCATAGAGCCGTTGCCTTTTAAATCGTTGTGGTCATTATTTTGTCCCCAAATAACCGAGAAAGAGGGACGAGAACAACTTTGAGACGAGGTCATGGGGTTTCGGCTGTAGATATTGCAACTGCACCAGATTAAATTCCATTAGAGTCAGTCAAAGCGCAGTGCTACAGGTTCAGTTGTTCTTGGTGCATATTGCTGTGTTTTCCGGGATCACACGGAGAGGCCCAAAGAGGTGATAAAATTTACACCGTGAGCCAGACAGTGCCAGCCGCACAGCGTCTGCATCCCCTGATAGAATTAACTTTATTCATTACCAAGATCCATTCGAGATCAATATTGTTTAAATGCTGCTGCTGATTTTACTAGCACCGGAGAAAATTCCCCGAGGGAGGACATTATCGAGACAAGGAGAAGGTGGAGAAATGTCAGATTAACACTTACCACCAGAGAGAGTACAGGCTGGCAAAGTCGTATTGTAGAGTCTGTGAAAGTCGTCTTTCCTGAAAGTGACTTTATAACTCCAACGACATCCATTTTAAATGACAGATACGGGAGAAGAGCGGTAAAGGTCAATATTGTACGTAGCTTAATTCTTTGTGTCTACAGTTTTGAGGTTTTGTTGGTTTTTTTCTTTCTACATTTTCCAGCTCACCAGTCTTTGTGTGTGTGGTATGAAAGCTGTGTTTCATGGAAGGAACTTTGTTTTTTAAACACCTAATACAGGACAAAAGTTGTGGTGTCCAGTGGTAGCTTTTCTCTGTGTGCCTCCGTTGTTGTCGTTGTTTTCGGCTTTTTTTCCCCCATCTGTATTTTCCAGTTCGTCAGTTCTTGTGAATATAATTTGAAAGTTGTGGTTCCCGAAAGTGCCTGTGTACTCCATGGACATCGATTTTAAAAATGTGATACAGGGCAAGGGGAGTGGAGTCCAGCAGCAGATTTTCTCTCTGTGTTTCCGGTCTTTCGATTTTCCCTCCTTCTTTACTTCCGAGCTCATCAGTTCATGTGTATGTGGTATGAAAGTCGTGTTTCCTGGAATGACTTTGTACTTCCATGGCCACCGATTTTAAATATCTGACACAGGAGAAGAGCAGTGAAGTCCAATGACACGTAGCTTATCTCTATGTGTCTCCAGCTTTTCGGGGGGGGGGGGGGGTGGGGGAGGGCGTCCCTTTCTTCTCCAGCCCATCATTTCTTGAAACTGGTGGATCTTGATGAAATCTCTAATTTCTTCCCTCCACACTGAAAGAGAGTGCCCTGGGCACGGAGGGAAGTGTTGATCCAGGGGGACCTTAAGCAAACCTCTGGGTGGTCACCAGTGATAGTCCAGGGGATTTCCTCTACATCTGTAGGCCAATGTGTATTCAAGAAGCAGAGCTCTTGATTTCCTTCACAGACACCCAAGCCAAGAGAACTTGCTAGGACAGGGGTTTCCCAACTTATTGCGTCCCGTTTACCCCTGGCAACTTTGTGAAAGTAACTTTATCCCCGCCCTGATTTGCTCAGTAAATTGAGTTTCCACTCCTACACATTAATTATGATTTTCAAAATTAAATGTATAAATCCAGAACCAGGAAGTTTACCCCCTGGGCTCGCGAAATTAACTCCCCGGGGCTAAATTTGCCCCAGGTTAGGAACCCCTGGGCTAGAGAGAAATCGTACGTTTGTGTCACGGCGAGAATCTTTGAACTCATTGTGTTTTTGTATGTTTTATGTTTAGATTTACGTTGTGTTTCTCAGCATAGGGTTTGCGTTAACAGGCAAATACTGGTGAAATATGTTTTTTCCAGAACAGAAAACCGTAAAGTGTTTAGATGATGAAATCTCAGCCTTTCAAGTCAGATTACTATGAGCGGTGTCAGTTTTTGGAACTGTTTGACATTGACGGTTGGTGAGAGTGAGGGATGGCAAGTCACGGAAATTCCTGACTGATCACTGGGTGTATATAGTGAGTCCGTTTTGTGTGTTTAATTTCAAACTGATTTATCATTATAAAGGAAGCAAGGCCCCCAATGTAAGGCATGAACGGATTTTTTAACTGCTGAGCCATAAATTCTACAAAATATCATTTTACCCCTAGAAAGACGTAAAGGTGTGCGTGGGCATAACATTAAAAGGTCTTGAAGTTCGCTGTATTTTTAATACTTTCGTTAATTGTGAGCCACAACTGAGGTGAACAGAAAACTGTGTTCCGACATTTTGAGTCGGAAAAAATAAAGGATGCATTTTCTTCGAGTGGAATTAAAAAGTATGAATTAAAGAGTTCTGCGCCTCAATTTACATATTGGTTATCGAAATTCTTTAAAAATCACATCTGTGCATTTCCCGAGTCAGCGGGCCAGCTAATTACAATGATGGATGAAACAGTGCTTTGATATTTATGACTTCTTTAAATAAACTCTGCATCGACGGTTATTGACCTTTTAAAAGCGGGGTTCCCTCCCCCCTCCCCCCCCACACACACACACACACACACACACACACATTCATGTCTCATTTCCTTACTTCCACCACAACAATACCGCTTCGATTCCACGGACCTAGCTACACTGTTAGGGCATTCCGTGTCGGTAGATGTAAACAATGGAGATTGAGTTTGAATGGCAGTAGAAATCATTATGTAGCAATGTCTGGAATCAGGAAAATATAAGTGACTCTTTGCTTTGACCATACGTATTTTAGCGTGTAGAAAGTTACTCATATGCCAAGGTATTTCTTCCCATCCCCACCCCCACCCACCCACCACCACCAAATCGCCCTCGGAAAAAAAGCAAGGTTCTAGCCCCTTCCATCAACTTTTGAGAACTTGATGATTGAGGTTCCGTGTGTTCATAGATTTTAGAGATAAGACATTTTTTTTTTTCTTTTTAGTGAAACTTACAAATTACGCACCGAATCCCCATGATTCTTTGACACACCATGGAGAGGGTCTGTACAAAATAACGTCTGGTGTAACCCAGTGCAGCCAAAAAGTGGAAATAGAATCTTGTCATTCTAAGGGGATGAAATCCTCCCGAAATTTTCACCAGGTTAATTATATAATCATCAAAGTTTGTAGAATATATTTGATAGGAAATCACCGGGTAACCGGGGAAATGAAAACGTAGCATTTCGTTAAGAGTTACGAGACACAGTGGTTTTAAAAAAAATGTCCCATACTAAATCGGAGACTCCTGCTTTTTGAACTTAAGAGGAAATAACAGGAAGTAACATTTCTCCTGGGTATAAATGAATGTCCCCGATGTGTGACTCTTGGCGCCTGGTATCTTTGAAGAGAACTTCGCTCACATCCAGCCTAATGGACTCTGCGAAACGGCTTGTTTGGGACACTTAATTATACATCGTGTACCACAGACAGTGTGTCGTGCTGCCTTCCAGCTCCCGGGTGCACACAAACTGCAAAACTACTGGAGAGGAAACAGGCATTTCGTGTTTATAAAATATGCAGTAAGACGGAGGAAGAAGCAGACTCGCTGGTGTTGGTGGTCGAAGGACGCACTTTTATTGATAAGTTTTCGATTGCAGCACATAGAGCAAAACCACCGAATGGGTTGTTGAAGCGGAGGACAATTCCATGCTGTAAAATTGACAAGTGCGGGTAAGTGCCACCACACCATGAAACCAGGGCAGTCAGTGTTAGAAAACTGGCAATCGCCGAGGTCGTTCAGTGAAATGTGAGGTCTCATTATGACTATTTACCTAGAGGACATTCATGTCACATCCAAAGCCTTCGTATTCACCGCGACTGTAATGTCCCTGGTTGCGCGAATACTGGATCATTTGTTTGTTTCTATGAGGTCGGGTACAGCTTTTGTTTTGCGTTTCTGTATTAATGATGTATACATTTTGCGCTGAGGTAATTTACATAATATTATTATGTGGATATCGTACAAGGAAGTGAAGACCACATTGCCCGCTATTGTAAAAGTGAGCGCCGTGGGAACATTTTGTCAGGTGTTCATGGACAGGGTGTTGCCACGCTCAGTTCTTCTGTGGGTTCCCTTTGGGAATCGGAGATCTGTACTGTGTATTATACTTTATAGTTTTAATATAGGTTAGGTTTTATTGCTTTGTTATTATTATGTAGTGTGTAACATGATCGTTTATATTTCATGTAACTGCTTGAGGCTTGAGGTATGTATAGCTATTTATCTATCTATCTACCTATTTATCTATCTATCTATCTATCTATCTATCTATCTATCTATCTACCTATTTATCTATCTATCTATCTATCTATCTATCTATCTATCTATCTATCTATTTATCTATCTATCTATCTGACTGTCTGCCTATCTGTCTACCTACTTATCTGTCTGACAGCCTGTCTCTCCGTATTTATTTCTGTCTGTCTTTTTGTTTGTCCGTCTGTCTGTCTGCCTGTTCATCAACTCTTTCCCTTTCTGTCTGTCTGTCTATCAGTCTGTCTGTCTCTCTCTCTCTCTCTCTCTCTCTCTCTCTCTCTCTCTCTCTCTCTCTCTCTCTCTCTCCCCTGCTGACTGGGTTGTTGCCTGTTCGTTGGTTGGTTCATCTATCCGCCCTTCTGCCTCTCTGTCTGTATGTTATATCTGTCTGAACAGTGTGTTTGTTTCTCTGTCTGAATATCAGTATTTCTATTCTTTCTGTTCACTGATTGCATGGCTGACTACCATTACCCCAATTTATTTCTATCTCCTTATTAAATCACATAACCATCCACACAAACGTTATATACACACATACGTCACCCGGAGGCATAACAACGGTGATATAATACTCACACACACACACTTGCGCACTCACGCACACCTGCACGCATACCAAATCGCGGAAAAATCGATGGCATTTTGTTACAGTCTTTCGCAGTCAGTTCTTAATGGCTAGGTCGGCCTGGGAATACATTATTAGGAGTACTATACAGTGCAAGAGACTGGTACTTTCTATAGCTGAGCATCTCCTCTATGATAACGTAATGGGACTATGAGCTCGCGAACTTCAGATCTATAAGTACCCAGACTGAAAGAAATTACCCTAAGCAATGCCTGATTTCATTACCCACTAACGTCCATCGACCGGGTAATTTCTATCGATGGGAACGGTATATTTCTTCGTTAAAATTCCATGAGAGTGCTGATTATTCAAATCTCTATCGAAAAGATGAATGGAGGGGGGTAGTAAATGAAGAAATTTTTCCCCCGTTTTATCTCTTTTTTTTTTTGCTTGAATTCGTTTTCCACTTCATAATCGATCCTTTTTTTATTGCCATGAAAATGAATTGATCCACTCAGCGAAAACAGAGAGATTAAAAAACACTTCGTTTCTTTTCTTTCTTTCTCTTTTTTTTTTTTAAAACTTTATACCTTATGTCTGCTTCCGCAAAGTCAAACCAAAATCACAAATTAAATACTGTTTTTAAACAAAGGATTCGACAATCAGCCAGCAGGCAAAACTCAAGTCTTCACAGCTATCGTTTTCACCCGTGTGGACTTGGGAAAAATCACGAGACGGGAAAGTTTGACGGAGGAACGAACTATTTGGCTGTAATTTACCGTCAGATTTACCAGCGTTCACAATACAACAAAACCTCGATCGCAGACTGTGACGGTACTTGATGAGAGTTTAATAGATTGCGCGCCTCATTTATTTCTCGCGGCGGGATTGATTGATTTCGAAGAAGAAGCCTTCCCCTCCCCACCCCCCACCCCCGTCCCTCCTTTTCCCCCACCTCATTCCAGCTCTCCCCCAACCACGTCTCACCCATCTGTTCATATGTTACTGAAACACGTAACAGTCACAAAACCCGAGACCTTGTAGAGCTGTATAAGGGTCTCTCGTCACACTCTACAGGCCAGCGATGACTGTTATAGTCATCTGAACGCGCCAGCACAACAACAACAAAAAATAATTAATAAATATTGATTTGTAACCTGTTAGCGCCCAGTGTTGCAAAATTGTTATGAAAGGCGTTATTTCACCTGGCGCCCCAGCGATCTGTTTTTAGAACTCTGTGATTTGTCAACAAATCAGTGACGTGATAATTGTTTACAATTTGCATTTATATGATTATTTTTTAAATCAGTTTGCATGTTCCAGAGATTTTTGTGCGTCAGCCTTGGTGTGGTCACTGAAGGATTAAGTGGGTTCAGATAAGTCTTTAGTACACCACACACGTAAAGTGGGGGGGGGGGGGCGAGAGAGAATATAAGAGGGAGCGACAGGGAATAGAAGAGAAGAGAGAGAGAAAGAGACAGAGAAGAGAAGTAACGAGACAAAGAAGAGAAGAGAAAAAATGGATTGAGAGAGAAAGAGAAGAAAAGAAAGAGAGCGAGAAAGACAGAAGGGGAGAGAAAAGAGAGAAAGAGACAGAGAAAAGAGAGAGAAGAGGAAAGAGAGAGCGAGAAAGAGAAGAGGAGAGAGAGAGAGAGGAAGAGAAGAGAAAAGAGAGAGAAAGAAAACGTCCTAACACAGTGAATGTATAGCAATTTAATATGCAACATTATTTTACCGTACACTGTTGCAGGAAAACCGATCTCACACTCGAGAAGAAAATGCCGCCTAGTCGTAACACTGACAGCATTAACCAGTATTGATCCCTTAACGATTCATGCAAATGACTGACACTTCGAACGCACTGCCTCATTAAAAACCAAGACTCTGTTAAGGTATGCTGTTTAGGTATAGGGTAGAATTGGGTGGGACGAGGTGAAGAAGGTGTACGTGAAGCTCAAGGACTGTAATTTATGCAGAGTTCTGCCATGTTACTGAAAAACACGGTATGTGCCACTATAGGTCAAATTCACTTTTAGCACGAATTCCTGCAATGTGCTCTCTGTTTTATACCGTCACTGCTCTACGCTAAAGGCATGTCATATTTGACACTTTTGAGATACTAAGAAATAACTGTTTCTTTTCTTGTCATTTGGTGACTTACACCAATATTATTCTACTGGAGTATTACATTTTCCTATTGGTGCATTTCCTTTTCTGTAATAATATTATCTGATAGCCCGCAAGCTCAGTAATGCAATAAACCGTCAGTTGCCTTATGGCATAAGTCTGACATATGCCATTATCGTAGAGCTGTGGCGATATCGGGGTTATAATACTTATATGTGATTTCGTTTGGTTATTCTAAAATAGAAATTGAAGAAAGTATTTTCCCCTCTCCAGTAAAATTTGGTTTTGGCAATTCACTGTCTTTTTTGCGTAGACGACGGGAGCCATTTGGTATTTTCCGTTCAGCCGCAGGGAAATGTCGACACCGCCTTTTTCCCGATGAAATTCTGTTTTGTGAGCGAAGACAGGTGTGGAAGATGAAAGCTACAAGGTGTACGGTATTCGAGACATACGGGTGCAGTGTGACTTTTCATTGATTGATCTTTCCAGTGATAGAGATGGGTAGATGCGATGGGAAAGGATATATTTCAGAATCTGGAGACAATCAGGGAGCGAGAGCATGAGAAAAACAAGGAGTTGCCCCTTGGAGTTTACCCAAAGTACCGCGTTGTCGTTGGTGACATTTACTAGGGCAAAGGTGAAGGATATTGCAACGGCAAACCAGTAACTACGGTCTAAGGATTTCATTACCTTCGATCACGTGTCTCAGTTACAGAAAACATTCTCAGTCATTTGCTTTGTGTTGTGGTATCCGTGCTACGATAACATGCGCATTGCCCATTGAACAGTCTGTGTCTGGGTGAGTCTCTCTCTCATTTTCTATGTCGATCTGTCTACCTATCCATCCATCTGCCCATTTATTCATTCACCCATCCGGTCGCCCATCTGTCCATTCACTTATCCATCTACCCGTCCATCAAACCCATCAGTCCGTTCATGCGTCTATCTATTAATCTATCTAATTCATTCATCCATCTATCCACCCATCTATCCATCCATCCATCCATCAACCCATCCATCCATCCACCCACTCAATCATTCGGCCAGCTGTGTGTGTGTGTCTGTTAATTAGCTATCCTTGTATTGATTTGTCCACCTCCCCGTCTGTCTGTCTGTCTGTCTATATATCTATCTGTCTGTCTGTCTATCTGTCTGTCTATCTATCTATCTATCTATCTATCTATCTATCTATCTATCTATCTATCTATCTATCTATCTATCTATCTATCTATCTGAGCCTGTATCTACTTAATATTTTCTGCCAGTTCCCGTGTCAGTGAACCTGCTTGTTGGTCCGCTTGCATAAGATGGAAGGATTACGAGCCATTCTACCTAACAGTCTAATATTGACTGTAATTTGTGTCAAGGACCTCTTTATATGACTGTCTGGAGCCTTGCTATTCATCCGTAGACCGACCATTTGTCTCTTTGCCAAGCTAATTTGAATGCATTGGCCCTGGGCGTCCTTTGGTGTATCCATTGTCTATGGTAATTCATAAACGTCCTGTTATGAATAATATAATATGATTCACGCTTTAAGAATGAACTCGGTGGGAAAGCAAAAACGGCAGGAGGCCAAAGCTTACAGTGGTAGGAGCATAGCAAATTGTGTTGATGATCATAGCATGCAAAAAGTCAACGATCGTTATGTCAGGACAAGAGGAGATGAAAGTTAACAGTGGCAGAGACACAAAGAAAGTTGTGTTGGAGATTAGTGCGAGGGAATAGACAAGGATCGTTCTATCAGCACCAAAGTAGGCGAAAACGCACTATGGACAGAAAAAATTGTTTTGGGGGATAACAAGGAAGAAAAAGACAGGGAGTCACCCCAACAGCAACAAAAACGGGTTATAATTGACACTGGTAGCTGGACAGAGAAAATGAGAAAATTCTGTTAGGGATGGCGAGGAAAAAGTCAACGATCGTCCTATCAACACTAAAGTAGACGAAAGCGTACAGTGGTAGAGACACGGAGAACAGTTTTGTTGGGGATGGCAGCGAAGAATAGGACAAGGAGTGTCACTTCACTAGCAACCAAAACGGGTTAAAGTCTACCCTTGCATTGTCTTGGAGATGAGGGCGGGGGGAAAGTCAAGGATCGTGCTATCAGCACTAGAGTTAGTAGGCGAAAGTGTACAGTGTTAGAGACACAGAGAAATTTATGTTCGGGCTGATATCGACGAAAAGGACAGGGAGTGTCACTTCACCAGCAACAACAACAAAAAAAAAAAAACAGGTTAAAATCTACGCTGGTAGCTGTACAGAGAAAATTGTGTTAGGAATGACAGAACAGAAAAGGATACGGGATCGCGACGCCAGTGACAGATCGGGTGCGCTTTTCAACAAGGCCAATTTCTGTCATTGGCATGTCAATTTGTCAGATTAACTGGTGTCTCCTCCTGGCTTTAGGACAGGGATTTTCAAATGTGGGGCACCTGGCTTCCTGGAGAGGAATTTCAATCAGAGCGAGAACTCCAAACAGGAGAATGCACTCAGTAGTCTGTGTATATCAAATGAAATATACCTTTTGTTTCTTATCTTTCATATTGATACTTGTTAAAGCGCCGAAGGCCTTCACAACAACATTCTTGGACATTACATCAAATAGAAATCTTAAGATCCTTTGAAATAAGAGGGTTTTTTGTTGTTGTTGTTGTTTTTTTCTCATTTGGTTGTTTCATAAGTTGTTTCAATAATTACCAATGTAAAAGTATACTGGGGGAAAATTACGTACTAGATGACAATTCAGAATGATGGCGGTACTGAAGACACCGGGGACCTCAAAGGGAGAAACGTGACCTGAGACTCCGAAAACCGCTGCCATGGAGCAATAGATATTGGTTAACCCTTTAATGTCCGGCATTCAAACTTGGAAGACATTACCCAGTGGCTGGTGTTCTACCATTTGATACATTTGAGAATTCTCAATAAATAATGAATCATATCCCAATCAATATTTAAACATTTGCTTAATTTGACCAGTTTAACGCTGTTTTCTCAACGTTAGACTTTTTTTTCTTTTTTTTCTGGACGGGCGCAGACTATGTCTAATCATAATAGGGTTAACCCTTTTCATTGCCAGTGTTGGAAAACCATGATATTGATAGTTCTATGCACTTGTAGATTTGGTAACTGTGGCCTTTTTATGCGGAAAATCCGGGATGTCTAGAAAAGAAATGTATACGCAAATGAACTGCTCAATGTTGGAACACCTGGAATGAACAGCTTTGTCACCAATGTCTGGCCCAGAACGGCCATCAGTTTGTACACATGCGATATCTCAACTAATTACTCAGTTGACCCGTTTAATGCCAACTATAAATCGTGGATAAATATTTAATTGATTTAATACATGTATCAACAAATATTCAAAGTGTGTATACATTTTTAGACAATTATGACGCTTGCTTTCTCTGGTGAAAAAACAGCCGAAAAATACTCTATTTAACTACGGTTTCCGAGACACGAGGCTGTTTATATTTCAAAGAGCTGGCATTTCAAGGGATAAAGCAAGGGGCCATGCCTTGGCTGCCCCAGAGTAACAGAAAACAATCAACAACGATCGAAAGCGAGCAGGTAACGGCGACGCCTTTCCTTTCCTTTCCCTCCATCCAGTGCCAGCCAGCCAGCCAGCCAGCCTACCAGCCTGCCAGCCAACCCTTCGGGCATGAAGGGAGAAATTCTACCCACGGTAAGGCGCGCTGTTGCTCTTCAAGTCTTACTATCCGCGCGCGGCGGACGAGGGAACAACGAGCAGCCACTTGCTGCTTGCTTAGCGCTAGCCACTGCTGCTGCTCGTCCTCTTGGCGTTATATTTGCCAGTGTCTGTGGTTTCAGTGCCGATGATGTCCCGAGCTTGTCACACGGAGACAGTGGGATGATGATTTCTTATATCTATAAACAAATCAACACCAGGTAAAAGAGACTACTAGGATTTTCAACCCTTTTTTTTTCGTGCTTCATACATGTATTACTTTTAAGGGAAAAACAACAAGACATTTAGGCATAAATTTACGATATTATTATTATTATATTGTATTCTGTTATATTCCACGACAGATTTTATTCTTTTCTTGGCATCGTGAGCCACTTGAGTTGTACTACTGTTTTTCATTAGTGTTTATCTGGCTTCTTATTTATTGGTTCTTGACATTTGCTCGCTGATGTACTTCTTTAGTGGTTTCATCTTTAAATTAATCCTGTAGATAGATTTGTATAGTGTACATCTGTTTATATGTTCATTACTTTGCTGTTGTAGGGTTCACTGCCTCTCTCTCTCTCTCTCTCTCTCTCTCTCTCTCTCTCTCTCTCCCTCCCCCTCTCTCTCTCTCTCTCTCTCTCTCTTTCTCTACTATTCTCTGCGTCTCTCTCTCTTACCTTCTCTCTCGCCCCCACCCCCCCTCTCTCTCTCTCTCTCTCTCTCGCTCTCTCTCTCACACAAACACACTCACTTTCTCCGTGTCTCTTTCTCTCTTTCTCTCTCTCCCCCCCCCCCCACTCACACCCATTCACTCACTCATTCGCTCACTCACTCTTTCTTTTTCTCTGTCTGTCTGTGTGTCTTCCTTTCTTTTATTCTTTCCCCCCGTCTTCCCTTTTTCATCCCACCCCTTCCAGTCTTGTTAATCTTTCACTCATCCTATGTCTACAATTGTTTTTCAAACCGTGCAGTCTCCGCCTCCCAAACCAGCCCACTCAAAACCACCATTATTTATAAATTTGCCATACCCTCATACAAACTGGAGTTCACGTGCATTTTCTACAGCGATGGATGCAGCTCGTTCCTGGTCTATAAATTTGTTTCTGCGAGACGCACACATCGTTATAGTGGTAATTATTTAGGACGCATCGCTTAACTTAAGAGAAGTTCGCATTGCGCAGTGTAACTTAAATTGTGCATACTGCCGCTCAGAGGGAGAACGACAATAACTGGCAGTCTGGCCTTTTTCTACTTTATTTGTCTTTATGAACTTGCCTCACGCGTAATTCTTTTATGTGAAAGGCAGATAGACGTATCTGCTGTTAACATGGAAGTTCTGATGTGGCAAACGAAAGTAAGTGACTGGTCTTAATCAGAAACAACAAAGTAGAAAAAAAACGGCCGTGATGTTAGTTACGTCGTTTTGCCTGTGGGCTGCAGTACTCTTCTGTCCTGACAGAACACATGTTGCATAAACTCATCGTTGTCAAACGAGCGGAAAACGTGAATGACAAGCATTAATTTCGATCATGTCTACAACCTGGAACGATGTATGACAAGGAGGCATGGTTGGGGGAGGGGGGGGGGGGGGCCTGCAGCATGGATTTCAAAGTAGAGTAAGCCTGTACCGCCACTATGTCATATAACATGTACAGCGGATTCAGAATGTATGGGGGGCCGTTTGATTTAATGCAATATCAGATCAGGCCGCTCTTTTTCCGTTTTGAACCCTGTGGTCCATAAATACAGCGGTTAAGTCGCATGTCTCTGAAGTCGGTGTGATTTAATAGCGAGTCTCTCAAGGGCCCTCCCATAAAGCATTCCAATCTAGTCCGAGGAGCACTTGTGGGAAAAGTATGGGGAATATTAAAGTGCTATCCAGTAGTCTGTCCGAAGGGAGGAATATGTAGCCTGCATATCTTTACAAGCTATTATCACATTGGGCCTACGGGAAGGGATTAAGGAAAGAGACATTGCCATAATTTGTGTCGCGACCCAGGGGCTGTCGTTGGTCTAGTTTGAATGCGTCAGCTGGATTGCGGTCACTTTTCTTTCCTTGCCGTTTGCACGTACATGGAGAAACTTATATATCATCTTTATGGTGGTTTATGTCTGCAGTCTTGCAGGTTATGACTAGGATAGATATTATTATGTGAGGTCGTGACATGGTCAATGCATTATGTATTTTTCTGGCTTTGGCTATTCGAGCCTTTTTTTTTCTGTCTTTGTGTCTTTGCCACATGGTGGCATGGTGTCTTTGACACCAGGATGCGTTATGACAGTCATGTAGGTGTAGGTGTATAAATTTTGTTGTGTGTCCCCTGATAGGAGTGGCCGTACTTGGCTGGGGATTCAAGATGATCAAAGAACACTGAGGCAGCATTAGCGGTGATTTGTCCTTTGAAAATCAAAGATCAAACCCAGAGATGCGCTTTGTAGTACACGTCAGTCATTTTACTTCCGGCTTACGATCTGCGTCTATTGTTTTTGGGTTTTTTTTCGGGAGGGAGGGGGGGGGTCCAGATAATTAAATAGGCCTCAATCTGTGTGCGCTCATGGGTAAAAAAAAACAGTTTGATACAAACTAAAGTATTGAAGTATGTCATTGTTTTATGTCATAAGAAAAACCACATTGTACGCATTTGTGAAACATTCTACGATTTCATTATTTGTTTTATTTTCTGTCCTGCTACATTTTTGTTTTTCCTTTGCGTTTTATTAGATCGTTTCTGTTTTATTTCTTACGCTAGGCTTTGCTACGTACACCATTGTCTGTTTGCCACATTCTGACTTTGTTTAATGTGTCTGGGGACTGTTTATGACTGGCACGAAACTGTTTCGGGGAGGGGGGGGGGGAGGTGGGTTGTTGTTCTGTTTTGTTTCGAATTTGGCGCATGGGGAGATTGATACGGGTACATGGTAGTTGTGTGCTGTGCAGTTTGTTCAGTGTTGAACGTGAGGAAGAACAGCAAAGTTTGTACTGGTAAATTTCTGTATTCTGATGTTCTCTGTATAGGTTTCATTGAATCTGGTCTTAATGGGTTGTGTGGAAGTGTTAAAGTGAAGAAGGAGATCCCTATCAAGTGAGCATACCTAGGGCTTGTCCATCACCGTCTGTTTCATCACTGTTATTTTGTATGTATTGATTCATGGCGGCTATTGATGTGATCGCAAGCACTGTGTAGTACAATGACTCTTAAACATTGAAAACTAGTTTCTGTTAGATTCATGATTCATGGCTTTATTATTGTCCCTACAGCTCATTCAGCCAGTTCATGGGTGCGCTTACGCATTAATGCGATACTTGACATTGTTTCTGCTTCACAATTTCTTCATCAACTGAGAGTTCAATAATAAACAGAGAGCAGGCCTGGTTATTCCCCCCCCCCCCAACCCCCCAGGAAAAAATCCCATCCCCTCCCCTCCTCAAATTACGAACCAACAGTATAGATTCAGGTTGATTACTTGATGACTTGAAAATCGATACGTTCCAAGTAGTTATGTGACCTAATTAACCATCAGTGGCCATTTAGAAACTCATTACTAAATACTACCTTTCGTTTGAATTCAAGGTGTCGAAAACTTAAGCGTTCATGTGTCTAAGACTAGAGTTGAAAATCACAATAACCTTACTTAAATAATGTAACAGAGGCAAATAACCTTTGCCCCCAAAGTACGAGCTCTGTACTATACTTACATTTTGATTTTGAACTCTTCGCTTGTAATGGCAATCATGGGTGAAGTGGGTAAAGTGTAGGCGATATCACAGGCCCAGGTTACCTGTCCGTGCCAGCTGACGTTACAGTTTGCTTACGCAAAAGCTGATCATTTCGCTCTCAGGAAATACCGACTCGCGGGTTTTGTGGAGCACCTGCTCAGCAAATGTGATAATAATGTGGCTGTGTACTTTTACTTTCTTCCTGTAGTTCCAATTTTAGTTTGATTTCAGTTATCCCTTTGAACCGTCTTACTGTGTGAAGGAAAAGGCCGTAATGGGTATTCAACTGGCTGTGGTTAAGATAATTATTTCAGTATTGTTTGCCCACGATCCAAAGAATGGATCTTCTCTGGCGTCATATTCTGAACAACTAAGTAAACAGTGCCTGGCTGGATTCTTCTGAAGCATCAAACACAGACATGCTCTTGTACTACAGTTGCTACAGTGTAGCCAGTGTGTTAACCCTCCCCTAACCGGTTGTATTTTCAGCACACATCGTTTGGTGCCTCGCTGTGAGATTTGATACATTTCGTAATTCATCATCAAATGGCTTTTCGTGAAAATTAGCATTTATCTGACAATTTTAAATCAAGTTGTATATTTTCATTCAGATGTTTTGGATACAGCAATGTAGGTCTGGGTGCCAGTCGGTTAATCAGATGTTAATCGGGACAGAATACAAGTAATTCACCTTGAAATAACCTGCGTTACTGTCCCGCTCTATACAGTCTTGTTGAAGTGGTTGTGGAAATACGAACTGGAGCTCAGCGACCTTAATGTGTATTCATTCATTCGTTTTGGTCATAATATGGTAAAAGTCATTCAGTCGAGCTCGAACAGAGCTGAAGCAAAGATCTTTTGTGCGGGCTGAGAATGTGCCAACAAAGCATGAATAAGAAATTACATTGGTCGTAGCAATGACAACAGTGAGCCATGATTAATAAAAGAGAATCCGTCCATGCAAGCGATTGTTGTCGGGATTCTGAATATTTCATTGGCCGCCGGCAGTTCTTTGTCTTTTGGTTTACTATTAAGGCTCGGGTATTGTTTCTACTCAGGTTGACTGTGTGGACACATGTGAGCCATCAGAATGCCTGACCTTCTCGTCTCCTTATTTTCATATTGCTGTTTTAAATAATCTGGCTATGCTGAGGGAATAATGGCTTAAGCAAGTCAAACTTAGGCCAAAATTGCATTGACTATTCATGTAAACCTAAAAGATGAAAGTGGAGCTCCATACCCACAATGTTAACCTAATAACTGACATCATCAGGTGAAGTTTTCACTTAAGTGAACATTCACCTTTCTCAGATCTATGAAATATGAGATGGGCCATTATGTTGACATAGCCACGATAATGGTTTTTTAAGCACTATTCAATCTCTGGCGAATCAACTGACTGATAAATGATACTGTTTTGGACCATGTCTTGTTATCTCCGGTTACACTGGCAACGGCTTTTGTTCTGATTGAAGTAGGGCTGGGAGAGAAAATATATTCTGAGTTAGGTAGTAAGTAGCCATCCGTCGGTCTTGGGAGACAATTATTATAGCCCCTTAGTTTGGTCATAACAGTCGTGTTGAGAGCAGTGTGTGGTATGGCTCAGCAGTCCGACCTTGGCATGGCAGTCCCTTCTGCAGACATTGCAAGAACTTCGAAGTCAGATCCGAGTCCTGAACATGCTGCATCTGTTCCCGTTTCCTCTGTAGTCTTTTGGCTTCCAGCTGTCTGTTGCGCTTTTCCTCGCTCAGTATTATAACGCCTTTTTCGGATTTATAACCCAACGCCAGCTAAAAATTCTTAAGAATCTTAGAATTATGTGCTCCTCTGGTCTCAGTGGCCCGTTTGTTATTTTACAGGAAATTTGTTCAGGGGTGACTCTTTGGGTTTTTGATTTCACGGTGAAGTTTTTATATATTTTTTTTTTATAACCAAGTATGAGGATTAGGGATAGGATTTGGTCTCGCCAACTGAAAACAACAGCCTTTTCTTTGGCGACATTTGCGGCCACAGCAGTTTGGAATCTGGCCATATAAATAACCTTCTGGGAAATAGATCACACACGTTTAGTTACAAAAATCCTGTTATGAAGTATCTTGAGAGGCGGTCCCTATCACCGTTTATTCTTATTGTGAAACGATGTGCAGCATTTTTGCTTTCTCAGTGGCTCTCTCGTCATTAACTTGCGGATTTTTGAGGGTGGCTGTTGTAGTTTCTGTTGATGTTGTTATTTTTCGGGGGAAGATGGTATTTTTGTTTTTAGGTGTGTTTCTGTGTTTTTTTTTCTATATTTATCAGCGATATCTACGTGGCCTTTAACTCCTCCAACTTGATTATAGCCCATGAGCGTTTTACCATTTGCTCCAGGTAGTTCAGACAGACCAACGCTTCGTAGCTTGGCCTTCCCGCATTGTTTTCGTTTCAGGTAAATAAAA
Organism: Onchidella celtica; assembly: GCA_963931925.1. NCBI lineage: Eukaryota > Metazoa > Mollusca > Gastropoda > Systellommatophora > Onchidiidae > Onchidella > Onchidella celtica. The sequence goes on along the minus strand of OZ007567.1, from coordinate 109,378,479 downwards.
AGGTACAAAGTCAAAATATTCCCTTCCTTACATTATCTACTGAGTGTGGGAGTACTTTTTAACCTGTGCGTTGAAAATCAAGAACCTGCAAAAGTGGAAGAAGCGTTCTGTTGATCATGAGGAATCTCTCATAGTTTATTTTTCTCCGAAAGCTTAAAATCTTTATCAAGGGGTCGCTTGAAAATAATATCATCACTTGGTTTATATGTTTGTGTCTGTCATTGGTTGCCATTCACTGCAGCGTTTTGTCCATCTATTGTCATATTTGTGTATATATGATATATACAAATGAGGAGAAGAGGGGGGCAACTCTGTATCCAAATATAAAAGAATTCTCAGACATAGCTGATTGTCTCCCAGTGTAAATAGCTGATTGCGATAACCCGCCCCGTTGGAGATGTTAGCGATAGGCGTGAGTGTGTTTGCTTGTGAGTATATATGACGGAGATCCCGTGAGGTTTTACAGCAAGGCCTTTCAACTTCCTATGCTTGGCGACTCTTTTCATAGCTCTGATCGCCACCTGAGATTCCTGCCTTCCCAAAGATCTCCACTAATTTGTGCTCTTTCTCTCTCTCTTTCTCTCTCTCTTTCTCTCTCTCTCTCTTTCTCTCTCTCTCTCTCTTTCTCTCTTAGTCTGTGTGTCTCTCTCTCTCTTCTCTGTCTGCCTTACATTCTCTGTTTCTTGCTCTGTCTTTCTATCTCGCTCTTTCTCTCCCCCCCCCCTCTTTCTCCCTCTCTTGTTGTGTCTCTCTCACTCTCTCTCTCTGTCACTCTCTTTCTCAAACACATACATGGAGAGAAAAGCACACACATGCCCAGGCAGAGTGGAGAAAGAGAGATAGAGATAAATAGTGTGAGAAACACATCCAAACACAGAAAGGAGAGAGAGAGAGAGAGAGAGAGAGAGATCAAGCCCCAGGTTGAAAAACCTTCGTTCAGAGCAATATTTACCAATTCTCCTGCCGATGTCTTCCTTTGCCTCGTCCTGGCGGTTTAATTTTCTCCAACATCCCGAAAGATGATACCGATGGCGCTTGGCAAATGACACACGTATATTCTATGTGATGTGATTGACTGCTTCGTTTCAGAAACTCGTTTATAAAACATCATTGTGAGCGGCTTTTCTTGGTTGTCTATCTTCTATCTATGAAGACACTTAGCTTGTCGTGTTGTTGTTTGTTTGTGCTGTCTGCCTTTATCATCATTGTCGTTGCCGTTGTTCTTGTTGTTGTAGTCACGATCGTGATCGTTGTTGGTGGTGGGTGTGTATCTGTCATCTTCTCATTGAGAATTGTGGGCGGTGGGCGCTTCCGGTGAGGTTTGCTTTTGTCCCACCATTCTGTTATGTATTCTGCCTGTCGCCGTGCTGTTTTTCTGCCAGCACAGTATGGCCGGTAATGTGTCGACGTGGTTTCTCCAAACTCAGCCTCAAAGTGAACTTGACCATCTCCAAAGTTGAATCACTCCAGACCCTTTGCTAGATGAAAGGCACCATTAACGAGCCGGCTGCCGAAATCACAGCGGCTACCCAACTCGTCATAATTAATATCGTCAGAGGTGGTAAACTTTGCCCAACTAAGCAGTGGATCTATATTTTGAATGGCTTAATTCTGTGTCTTGTCCAAGTCACAGAGGGCTAAAACTGAGAAAATGTAGTAGATAAAAAAGTGTTTTTAGTGCATAGCATGACTGTAAATTTCAGCTCTTTTTCCCCAGTGTCGCCCACTGTAATAATAACAATCCTGGGTCAATGTGCCTGGCGCAGAAGACGGTATAGAACACTCGCTGGCCTCACTGCCATGTTACGATAAAAGACCGTACATGCCAATCAGGTCAAATTCGCTTTTTAACATCATTTTATAGAATTACGTGTACTGTATCTTTCTATCTGGGCTATAATTTTGTACGATAAATAGTTTATTAAAGTCCTATAAGAAGGGAACTGAAATAAGAACAAAGTGGAGATCGGCGCCCAATGTTTTGAGCGTCTGTTGTAAAACTGCTTTTGGCGCATACGGTATTTTGTCATAACACGGCAGCTCAGTGCTCAATCATTCTGTTTTGTTTGGGGTCCAGGTGGACTTAAGCATGAAACAAAACTAATCCACGCAATTTCTGTTTTCTCCTTTCCATACTCCAGGACCTCACCAACTCTACCACCTGTTGTCCCTTCTTTGACGCATTTCCTCAGCTCTGCCGTTTAAAGTAAAAAGACCATAATATATGCCGGTGAAAGACAAATTCGCTTTTTAGCATCATGGAAATGTGCTATCTCCAGGGTTACAAATAAGTACGACTAATGGTTTCTTTTGGTGATCACAAAATTGAAATTGAACAAAGAACAAAGTGGAGCGCAAAGCCGAACGTTTTGTGTTTTTTTTTTCATCACCTTTAATGAAGGTTTATTTTTGGTGTATATTATGGTCTTTTTCCGTAAGACGATCGACTGAGCGCCAAGTCAGGATATACAAAGGACACTTAGAATTTGGCCTCAGGTGTGCCATGGCACGATCAAGGATGAATTTAAAAAAATCTATCCCTTGATGTCTCTCGCAGCCGGAGTGTTCAAGGAAAAGTGTCAGGACAAACCCACTGAACTAACAACGCCGCCATGTCCAATATATTGGCCTTCCTTGGTTTCCTGCGGTCTTTATGACTCATAACCCACGGCTGTGCCTGGCAGCTCGTGCCATATTTTACTAAGTAAAACCTCTCAAGTCCTCATTAGTGATTTATTACATGGATTGATTACTGTTCTTTTGCGAGGCAATAACACGTTTAGGAGACGTTGACATTGCAGTTATAGCGTTTCTAATGGAATTATGAATTGGTATGCTTCATTTACTTCATAAGAATTGATATACAGACTGTCATGTGCAATACTCGGCAGTAACTTATTAAAATCGGACAAGTGTAACAGCTGTGAGTTTCAAGTGAAACTAATCCATCGTTTAATTTTTTTTTTTCGAAATACCTCTGTGGCACCGGCACATCTCAGGGAAGGAGGAAATTAAGGGGGGGGGGGAGGGCGCGTTTACGAAGATGTGATAGTTTAAGCGAGTTTTCTTTTTCCTGGCAAGGCTGTCGGTGCCGTAGCAGAGATCGTGGGTTCGATCCCGGCCTTGATCATTTGTTTTTCTTCATTCTTTTCTGAGTTCTAATTTGGCACATGTACTTTTAATCGCCTCTTCATTCTTCCGAATAATATTTTAATGTATTATTATTGAGCATGATTGTTTATAAAAATATCAGATGGCTGGAGGCTCTAGAAATATTTATCGTTCTCACATTGGATATTTTTAGTCTTCTCGTTAGATCTTGTGGAGCAAAAATAAATGTGAGAAGCTCCAATTTTATGACATCTAGTTAAATAGACCACGTACATCAGTTCTTTTGTTATTTATTATGTGGGATTACGTAGGACGTCAAGCTCAGTGTGCAATTTTTATGACTACGTCGCCTGTACTGTCGGTTTCATAGCTAGAGTTTCCCTGATGAAAAGTGGATCGCTGCAGTAGGAATGAGCTGCGATATTGTGATATTTGTGTACTGAATACCTATATGATCTTCTTCGTAAGTTTCCGTCATGTTGGGATATTATGTTTTGTCGTACGGGTGGTAAGTGGGCGCCAGAAGGTAAGGTTTCCCCCCCCCCCCGTCCTATCGATATGTTATACCGTGTCTATCGTCTTGCCTTGTTGCAGCACAATTATGACCGCTCTCGTGGGCGACATGATTTTTCCAAACCCAAGACTGTGTTTTCTCTTTCTATGGTGTCAAATTTTGCTTTAAACGAAAAATGAAACTCTTTTGGGGGGGCGGCACTACAGACGAGATTCTGAGAGAGAGAGAGAGATAGAGAGAGAGAGAGAGAGAGACACACACACACACACACACACACACGCAAAGAAAGAGAGAGAGAACACGAACGAACCACCGTCAAGCAAGTTGCCTACCTAGAATAACAAGATTCTGTCTCCAGTTTGTTGCTGAACTGAGTTACACACTATACACTACTTCTGTAGGCCTTCTCCATTGTTTATCTAGGTGTCAAGCGGATTCGAGGTATAATTATTTAAGCATTACTATAGAGAAAAAAGTCGTGTCATCAACAGCTTTGTGACATGAAAACTTCAATCATCATTTTCTCCAAAGTTGACGGAAGGGAGTTAGAACCGTGTCATTCTAAAGGGACAAAGTATTTGGACTACTGACGTCTTTACACTCCTTGCTGGAAGACCACAGAAAGGAATCCATGTGTTCTTGCACAACTCTGATCGGGGCTTTCAGAGTGTCGCAACTCCTCCGCGTGGAACAGAATGCGAGTTAGAAAATATAAAAACGCAACATGATCTCGTCTGAAGTTGACACTTGTCAGGTGCAGATTCCTGGAATGAAATCAATTATTTCAAAAATCGGTGGGTTTTTGCACTTTGGATAATATGCTTTGTGTTCCCTTAGGCCAATTTGTCGCCGAAGCTGTTCAAGATTTACTTGTCTGTATGTTTGTTTGTTTCTTCTGGAAGGGAAGATTTTCAGGTGTTCTACTGCCGTTTCTTTAGCGGGTGGTTGGTGGACCCTTCTGGTATGGTCTCCTGCTGTCCTATCGTTCTTCTGTGTCCTGCATGTCCTCTTGCTTTTTCCTAGCACAGTGAGACCGTCATCGTGTCCTCATGTTCTCTCCAAACTCCAAACTCAAAACTGTGGTTTCTTGGTGGTTCTTTGACTTCTTCGACCTGGCAATCGTTGTTTGTTTGTTTGTTTTGTTTTGTTTTGTTTTGTTAGGGTTTTCTGTTCTATTTCAGCACGGTGTGGATAAGAAACAGAGAGACGGCGTTTGAGTCCTTGCCCTCAGAAATAAGGATTAAAAAACACCGCCAGATAAATGTATTAACCTTGGACCCCGCCCCCCCCCCCCTCATGCGATTCAGGCCTGGGGATCTCTGGCATCTGAGTAGGTGAAACACTGGTTTTTTGTTGTTTTTTTTTCTTCTTCTTTCATTTACCTTTTGTTTACAGAGATTATTTTGACTTTTGAACCAGAAACATTCACTTTTTTCTGTCACGCACAGGGTGAACGAATACATACAGCATTGTTATTCCTTCCTTATTATTTTGCCCCACCAACCCCCCTGCACGCTACCCGCCAAGACCCCCCCCCCCATACACACACACCATTTTTTTTCTCCTGATGAAACATTTGTGGAGGTAGAATAGCATGTATTTTTGAGTTTCAGACAGAACAATTGGTGCATGAAAGATGCCCCGGGTGTGAAGTCACGCCCCTTGTCCTGCTACCGATGAAAAATTACTAGCATTTGCAGACTTCAACTATCAGGTTTAGAAATCGCAGTCAGACGCCGGCGGGCGGTGATGGAAACCGAGATTGATTCGCCGGAGTTCTTGGTTCCGCGATTTTAATGTTGTCTCCATGTCTTTGTTGGCCGGATTGTTTTCTGCACTGACGCACTAAAAGATAATGTATTCTGTTAGTTCGGTCCGTACACTTTATATGTTCAGTGTGCATATTTACTTTGATGAAGAAATAAATCAAAGAGATTGTGTTTGATAAGCGTTATAATGCAAATCTATGTGAATACCATCTTCGGTAAGGTGTACGGGTTTCCAGAGTTTATAGGCCTGTGTGTTTACGCCATGCCCCACTGGGTCCATAATTATATTTCAGTATTTAAAAAAAGCAAGGACTGTCTTTTGAAGACTTCATGAATTCATGTGAATCACAATAATCAATCACCAGAATTATTGTAGGATAAAAATAATATCGATAATATGGATGTTAACATAAAATGAATACAAGAAATTGGACATTAATACGGCGCGATATAATATTCCAGAGTGCCGAGTTCAGTTGTTAGCGAAAGTAGTGCCAAAGTGCTTGACCTAGATGGGGGGAGTCTCAATCAGGCTGCTAGTCCCATGACGCTAAATTGGTCCTGGGGAGTCCCTTTGCTTCACAAAGACCTTTATCAGATTATCTATTACCATTGGTATTCACTAATGATTTATAATCCCTACTGTTTCCTCATTGCCTTTGTTCTATAAGCTCGTGGCTGGTGCCTAGTCATCGTTAGTCGTTTATTTTAGATTACCTACGTGAGATTACAGGGAAATATGATCAGAAACAGGAATGCTGTATAGAGAACGGAACGCGAGACATATGTTGCTATGGCAACAGTAACTTTACATTGCATACGTGATGGAAATTGGAGACTTGGGGTCACGATGAATGACAGCTTTTACTTGAAATGCCGTCATGTGCAGCTTTTACGGGGGAAACATGAGATATCGAACGGTTTAAAAATTAATTAGAAAATATTTTCCGTTTTAAGACTCCTCGGTAGATTACAGACTTCCAATACGATGCCATTTCAATTGATAGTTAAGTGGTACAGCCAGGGGGTCTGGGTTTTCCTTTCTATTGGAGAGCATGCCAAGTGGACTCTTCATCACACAAGTATTCCAGAATATTTCTATGCTTTTCCAAACTTATTTTCTCAGCTGATAGGATTTTGCGCGGGGCTCAGAGACTCCTCGAAGACACGATAAGGATAGAAATGAAATTTCAAAGCATTAACTTTCCAAATGGAGAAGTTGTAAGCCCGCGAACCTGATGAAAGCTGAGCTGGTCATGCGTGTGCAGATGGACGCAGGATTATTCGGAAATGTAAATCGTTAAGTTCATTAGCCAGAAAATGTTGCGCTTTTAAACTGTCGATTGCGTAGAGTGCATGGGTATTTGAATTTGTGCAGAGACGTTGTGGAAAATTATTAGGAGTTTGTCTGTGCGTGCGGAGAAGCGTCTGATTGATCAGAACTTGATCAACAGTTTTCCCACGATGTTGATGATGCAGGGGGTTTGAGATATTCCAGAATAGATGTATTCAGAGAAGCTCAATGTATTGGTTAAGGGAAGGTGCGGGCTTTTTATTGTATCATATTATAAAGGATGTAAGATCTATAATGTAATCATGAAAGTCTTTTTAACTGCAGAGCCTTAAATTCTACAAAATATCGTATTGTGCACAGAGAGCCGTAAAGGTATACTTGAAGTTCACTATATTTTTAATACTTTCGTTGATTTTGAGCCACAGCTGAAAAGAACAGAAGGAAGTGTTCCGGCATATTGAGCCGCAAGAAAAAGACGCATTTTCTCTCGAGAGAATTAAAAAGTATGACGGGAAATTTCGTTCTGTGCCTTATTTTACGCATTGGTGATCGAAACTCAACTTTAAAAATCACATCTGTGTATTCCCCGAGTCTACTAGTAGTTGCAAATGTCTGTACAGTTTGTACGGCAACCATGATAGCAGGCTGCCTAATAAGTAGACGATCATAATCACCTTCGATTTGATAGACGTTGTATGTATAGCTATAACATTTGAGTTCCTTAATGCCAATAGTCTTTTAGTCAAATGCGCTTGTGTGTGTTTGTGTACACCTGAGTGCATGGATGCGTGCATCTGTTTTTGTCTGTTTTCTAAATTATTTTTCGGTCTCCTGGGATCTGTATTAATTTGTCATATTAGACCGAGTAAATATGTATTTACTGTTATTAAATGAACGATACAAATCCTCTTACGTGAGAAATCAGACTCATTCATTGGCATTTTTTCTGCCTCAGGGGAGAGAGTGCGCACAACGAAAAAGCTCATCTGTTCTAAAAACATCCACGACTAATTAAGTAAGTTTTGGGTACTGGTTTTTCGATGCCCGGAGACTGCTCTGTACACTGTTGCTCGGTGTTTACATATGATTTTTTAAAAAATATTATTTGATCCTGTACGGCGGAGCACTAGAAAAGTTACCTTGTAAATATGCATGATGACTGGAAAACAGGGAAATTATTTCATTGTCCCTGTCTACCGAAGAGCGTTTGGTGGATGACATAGGGAGGTGTCCTCTACGTCAAATTCAGGGTGTATTAGTAAGTGGCTAGTAGAAAAGTGATACGAAAAGGTGTGGCCGGGAGCTCACCCTGTCATCGCAGCAACGGAGGGAAACGCCGTGATGGATAGATAGACAGACAGACAGACAGGTAGGTAGGTAGGCAGGCAGGTATGTAGGCAGACAGACAGACATATATACATTTTTATTGATAATTTTAACAGAACTCGATATCGGTGGGTTCAATCTTGGGTCCAGTAACTCAGCACACGAAACAAAACTTCGACTCAAATTTAATTAACCAATAATCTGTAGTATTATGTTACCTAATCTGGGTAAAAAAAACACCCTGATTTCGTGCATCCATCAAAATAAAGCTAGTGCGTGTGTCATAGCGGATGTCACGATCTTCTCACAGACTTCTGTGCTTTTAAGTTTCACAATGAGTGATCGAAACCGTTTGGCGCACCATCTAGTATTTCAAAGCTTTGTTTGAATATTTCAGTGCTGACTTTGGATGGGATTGGAGGAATGCCTTATGTCACGACACAGTGTGTTGCAAAATCACTCCGCACTGTCTCAAGTGTATTCTTAACTTAGTACGAAAGGAAAGGGGAAAAAAACAACGAAAGAAACAAAGAACTGTCAAGCTGAAAATACTTCATGCATCGCCATCTTAGGTCTGTTCTATTCTGTCTCCATTTTCTTTTTCCTGAAAAACTGGAACTCTTATAGTGTGTACTAGAGGTATAACAAATGCCACACTTTGACACATGTTTAAGATGCGTTTTGGCACTTATCAAGCTGTTTGGCCGTTCCGATTTATTCAAACTTCTTATCTTAACATCAAAGCCGCAAAAGTTTAACGTCGAATTTATCTGCAAAATGTCTGGTTTGAACAAGCAAGAACTGAGGTTGCTATACATGGCAACAAGGCATTGTCTCATGGGGTTTTATAAAATAGAACAGAAGTCAGTGGGGACTGCAGAGGCTTCGCGCCTGCACATGTCCATAATTTGATATTTCAATTTGCGACACCCACACACAATAAATTTTGCAATCGGATTAACGGTTTTTTTCCCCACTCTTAACAGTGTGGCGTTTGTTATTCTAAACTGCACTGGGTTTTTTTTTGGGACAGCAACGTTCGTCATCAGAGTTTGAAATTGAATGACAGGATCAGAATAACGAGGATGTAGAATCAGTAATGTACTAGTATTGGAAAAACGTAACAATTCATAACGTCGCAGCTGCGGAAATTAAATCGATGTAACGAAACACCTCTTCCTGACAGCGTTTCCATGGAAACTATTAAAATTGCAAATATTATGGGGAAAGGGCTGCATATTGGGGCCTGCGCTATATAGGATTAATGGGCGTTTTACCGTGAGACAGGTGCGCGCAGAGCCGGGCTGATTTGCTCATTGTTGCTTCTCCCTTAACTTTGCTTTTTCCGAACTTTGCAGTTAAATCTTACGATGTCATGTCATGGCGTCATCATTTATTTTATTTTTTTTATGGTTTTATTTTAATTTTATGAAGATCTGTGCTGGAAATGCCATGCTATGGAAAGCCGCATTGTCACATTTTATTATTATTGTCGCTGTGATGACAGAATGGCCCGGCCATTCTTAGGACAGGTTGCACTGGCCATTCTTGTTGTTCTTGAGGTCAAGCCCAACACTGGCACGTGGCCAAAGGTTTTTCCGGGGGGGGGGGGGGCAAATCGTAATTTGAATAATGCATTTTATAATTGACTCCAAAAATGTCAAAATTCCATCTTGATAAAATGGTTTTACTCACTTTTCTGACAGCGCAGATAGACCGTTATTGTCACCAGCCGATCACGGGACGGGTCCAAAGCTAGGATGTCACATGATAATATTTTTGTCAGAAAGCTGTTATCTTTCTTTGTTCGGATTGTACCTTTCAAGGACGTTACATTGAGATAGACACATCAAGCAGAATAACTCAGTGATATAGATGTAGGGAAGCAGTATTTGGGTTATTTCTAGTGTCAGACAGACCTGTGGTGACTGGAACACGTGGAGATCAAGGGAAGAACAATTACGTGAGGAAGAACTTCAGCTGGCATCGCAGGGACAACTGGCATCGCAGGGACAAAAGGAACAGCCTTGCCGTTTATATTCTTTCGGGCTTCAGTTGCTGCTGCAATTAGTAGTAATTGTTGCTGTAGTAGCAGTGGTGGTAGTAGTAGCAGTAGTAGTTGTGGTAGTAGCGGTGGTGGTAGTTATAGTAGTAATAATAGTAGTAGTTGTAGCTGTAGTGGCAGTTATAGTCGTAGAAGTAAAAAAGTAGTAATAATAACTGTAGTTATAGTAGTAGTAGTGGCCGTAGTTGAAGCAGTTTTTGTTTTATTTCTTCTTCTTTTTTTGTCCCTTTAAATCCTCCCCCCCCCCCCCCTCTCCCCAAACTCCTCTTTCTCTGACACTTTAAATACGCCTGGTAGTAAAGATTTTTTGTTTTGAATTGTCTTGAAAAATACCATGATTTGTACACGAATCTCAGGATTCCGGTATGTTACATACCAGCGAGCGTGGTGGACAGTCGTTCAACATATAATTCTGTGGCAACAGAAGACTAATGGGAAATCTTGAGCGAGCGGCTCATTCATTCTCTTCCCTCTCCTCTCTCTCCCTCCCTTACATGCCCACCCCAGCCCCCAACCCCAAACCGGCCGTTAAACCTTGGGTCATTATAGCAGGAAGGGATTCCAGGCAAATGACATCCACAATCGGATTGAAACCTGGCTTTTACGAGTTAAGACAGTTGCTGTTGTATAAAGGGGGGATGGCACAACACATGCTGGGTGATGTCGCATCCTTCCAGTGTTTGATGTTTAACTCAAGGTGAGAATTAACGGGGTTTAACTTGCTTACACAGCGCTGCAATTTTTCCCCCAAAGCCTCTCCAGAAGTCCACTCTCTGCTGGGCTTATCTCTTGCTTCTCCCTTCGGTGGACGTCATTAAAAGCTGTTTCTTTAAGGTGATGTAGAAATGACTGCTAACTTTTTTTTGGGGGGGTGGGGGGTACTCTCTCCTTCGCTCTCTTTTACGTTTTATTACTCTGTCACTACCTATGTCTCTCTCTCTCTCACTCTGTTTCTCTGTCTCTCCCTCACTACTTTTCTCTCTCTCTTTCTCTCTCTCCTTTTCCCTCCTTCCCTGCTGTTTTTATCTATCTATCTATCTATCTATCTATCTGTCTATCTATCTATCTATCTGTCTATCTATCTATTTCTTTGCCGCGCATTACATGCATGTGTGTTCGATGGTGTCTGCAAAAAACTCTGTCCATTAGAATTCCCTATTGCTCCCCATCTGGAAACACAAATGCTGCTCACATCCTTCAGTCTTACTTTTATGGATATGTCGATACTTTATGTGAGTTCCCTGAATGAAAGAATTCAGGAGGAAAGGGGTCAGGGGGGAAGTGAACAGAAGAACATGAACCAGTGTATGTCAGAACAGTGATATATTGTGTGATACAAACAGCATGCCTTATATTCAATCGGCAGTTTTCCTGTTGGAGTAGAAAGAACAAGGTTACAGTGCCATTCATTGTGGTTGACAAGAACAGCTGCAGTTGTGAATCAAAGTGTATCACAAGTCCTCAAAAAAAAAATGTCGTTATGTCAGAAAGGACAGAACGGAAACATTAATATTTTCTCAGGAATCGGTTGTCTTTCGTCACACCACAAGCAGACAGTCACTAAGGGTAGCCACACAAAGGCCACCGAATTCGGTCACCGAGCCACTAGGCGCTTTAGGTGAGAAGAATTGCACTATATAAACGGACCGAATCTAGGTGGGCTCTATGTGCAGTTGTTGAAATTATATAGTGCAATTCTTCTCACCTAAAGCGCCTCGTGGCTCGGTGACCGAATTCGGTGGCCTTTGTGTGGCTACCCTAGGAAAGCACAGACTTATCATTTCTGGCGCGGAGTCGGAATAAATCAGTGTGGAAGTTTTCACCATAGCAGAGCTCAGGTGGAGTTGGTCTCATTAATCAGTCCTGATTGCTGTTGTCAGTAGCTTATAGGTTACACCTTTGTTTGCAGTCTTTTTGATGCTCATTGCACGAGTTACTAACGTTTTCTTTGTTTTTCCCAACAGTTAAGCCGCTGGCTTGGGGGGAGGGGGGGTGGATTCATACTGCGCCCGATCAGTCACAGTCGCATGCTGCCAGCAAAACGTACACAGAGAAATTTGCGTTAGTATGATAGGGTCCTCCCGGATTTACCAAGAAAATATAGGAAATTATGTTCTGCACTTCTTGTCTGCCAGCAACTACCTGTGTCTGAACAGGCCTAGTACGGTATCACCCTTATTTGGCTAGTCCTAGCGTGAAACTCCATAAGTGTGTTTGCATAATTGGACACGACAGCTTTTTCTTTTCCACCAGATATTCTTTGAACTCTTTCAAAGGATTTTTTTTTTCTGTTGATGAAAGGTTAGTGTAATATTTCAAAGTGTATTATTTTATTTTATAGTGAGAATTGTATTTTAGATAATCGATATATTTCAAATGAAACAGGTTTGGTTTTTGGTTTTGTTTTTTTTTTCTTCTCCTGTAAAATTAGGCCCTTCGCAGCTGTGCGGTTTCACGACACGACCAGCAATTTGCAAGTTTTCATCAGCTGGTGTCACCGTGGTAACGTGCCGTGAAGCCGTGTGGACACGTCAGTGGTTCATTTTCATTGGCGTTTGACTTTTCCCACTTGTTGACCAACCCCTCGTTAACGGAACCCCAATCGAGAGTGACAGGTTTCATCATCGTTGTTGGTGGGAGACCTCATGTTGATGCTGATGTTGGGCGTTGGTGCTGGGTTTCACTTCTCTTTCCCCTCCTCCCCCCCCCCCCTTCGAACCTTCCTCCCTCTTCTTTTATTGTATGAGACAGTGGGTCTGATTAGCGGGTCAGGGCATTCGAGTTGACGTGCGCTTCCGATGCCATTGATTTTCGGCTTTCCTGGCCGATTGTTCTCCCAGCACAAAGGTGTAGGCCTAATACGATTACTCTGATGAACACCGGGTGACGTGATAGATTGATGACTGAGAACCTTCTGGGCGCATTCCTGCCCTGGCACCCGGATGATTGGCTACCACCCCATCCCACCCTGACACCTCTCCTCCCGCTTTTTCCTCCCTCACTGTTTACGACGGAGAAGACGGTGATGTTTGGAGCACCATCAAATTGTCCTTCACACGTTCCTGGAAATTTGTCCTTTGCCTTGGCAAACAAAAGCATTTGGACAGTTTACCTTTTGTTTCTGGTTTAAATTGCTTGACAAGGTTACCGTGACCCAAATTTATGAACTGTGATTGGGCAGGTTTGTACTTTAATATGTATGAAATCTGCTAGACCCAAAGAAAACAAAAGGGCGCTCTCTGGATAACGCGTCGAGTGTTAAATGGACGCTCTTTTATTATGCCTTCAGAGATGATGGTAGTAATGTATTAGACCAATAGAATAAACAATTTTTTGACTGCTTGCCAGAGTGCCCTAAATTTGGAGCGGTGCTGTTCTGTTTTCAGAATGTAGACTAGGCCACCAGAACGCACATTTGTTAGTGCCCAAGTGTGTCTACTTGAAGGGAAACTCCGTGGCAGCTGTAAAATGCCAGACCGTGAGCGGCTGAACTGTTGTAAACCTGATGTCCTAGATAAACACGAAACCACCAAGAGGCATTATCCTCTGGAAGTGTAACGTTTAAAGGCTGGCTTGAATAAACAGACTTTTCATTTGAAGAAAACGAGTAATCCATGGGACTGGACAAGGTACCTTGAAGTAAAATTTGCAGTCCAGTGTTACAAATTATTATTTCCTTAGAGCACATCTTTCATCTGAAGACCATAATTGTACTTACGGGATGTTTATTTTGATCGCATTGTATAATTAAATATAGTATCTCAAGATCGCTTTATGTTAGTTTGATCAGTGCACTTTATAATTATGTTCAGCGTGATAATTTGCCTTGATGAAGAAGTAAATCAAACGAGCGTTACTAAGCATAATCTGCGTGAATACCTTGTTCAAATAAGATAATAATATACGACTTTCCATATTTTATGTTTGTTTACGCCATGCATTACTAGTGGCATTTAAGCGTTAATAGCGAGAGCTGTCTTTTGAAGACGACTCAGTGAATTTATGTGAATAACAATAATCAGTGTTATTGAAGTAAATTTGAATAATGGCCAATGTGAGAAACATTTTTCTTGTGTGAACATCCTGTATCTTAAGATCTTGGCATTTGCAGGATGTCTTATTTTGGCGGTATTGTATCTAGTGAGATGATCAGCTTTTCAGTTACACATTTTGTTATCTGTCTGTATATCTCTACCCTTTGTTTTAAACAGTATCTTTATTTTTCATCACATTTTTGTCATAAGAGAAGGCTGGGCCTCCTTGGGCAGAGCCTTGCCAAAATCTCATGTTTCTATATACGATATCTCTTGATCAGCTAGTATGTATGGTATTTTGGGCGGCTGCCGGGACGGCTGTTCCATTATCTTATCGTTTTTGTTGTTTTTTTGTTTTTTTTGCAATGACCTAGATAACTGACTCTGTGATTGTCCATCTCTCTGCTAGAAAACCTAACCATTCTATTTAACCCAAATTTGTCTAGAAATCAGACATAAGCTTAGCTTAGAGCTACGCAAAACGAACTGACTTATCAGGTTCATCCAGAGAAAAAAAATGCCAAGAAAAGAGAGGTTTTTAGACATTTCTCATAATGAAAAGAAGAGGTACAATCTGATAAGTCAAGATCGATACTTAAATGAATATTCACCGAATTTTGACATACCAGATTTTGTCAGATCTCAGGAGATCTCATCATAAGCCATAACTGCGCAGTCACGAAATCTTATTGTCTTCCAACAAACGCAATAATGTTATAATTTGTACCTTTGGTTGAGCAATATTCAGCCACAAGGAAATCTGAGACTGGTACAGGAGAAAAGTCAGTAGTTATGCTTTAGCGTGGCAGTGTCCAGATAGTGGAAATCGTTACGGCACCACCCGAATTTTTATCTCTAATTTTGTTTTCTTGAAAGAAAATCATTCAGGCAGCTATTTAATTAACAACAGATACTCACAACCATGAACTTTGTGCCAGGTAACGAAAGAAAGAAGACCAAAAAAAAAAAAACAGTTTTCGTCCAAGAAACCGTGCGATTTAGCCTAAAAACTCAAAGCAGCTCAATTTTTCTCGGAAATTAGCGAAATTGTTACTAATGCCCAGCTGGAACTAAGAAACCAGAACTATGACCAGCATCTGATCGGTCCAGCATTGTTTCCTTTGGGTTGACATGTAACTGGTAGGGAATCAGCTCTGATTGATTCCGGCCTGCGCGCCAGTCTATAACCAGATCTATTTAATTAAGTCTTCTTGCGCTGCCTCCCATGAATACCTGGGGCTTAGATGCCATCGTTACGGGAGCCGCTGTTGATCACACGCATTACGGTCATTAAGTGGCTGCCATTTCCTGCCGTTTCTGTATTAATTTGACTCGGCATTCAATATACTGGAAAAAAGACTCTAGTTGTTTCATTGATTCCTGCAGGGGGTTCTCTAATCACGGGATTAACTCAGCGCTTGCGCGTGTGTGTGTGTGAAACGGCTCATTGTAACGACACATTCAGCAGATTTTAATCGTGATTAAAAATTCTGTTGGTGCAGTTGTCGTGTTGATAAAGAGTTTACAATATTAACAGGGTTTTTCTTTTGCTGTTTCGGTGTCGTTTTTGTCTCACCAGTCGTGCAAAATGTGCAGTTTTATTGTTCCTGTTTGTGGTGCTGTTTTTGTTGTTTTGTTGCCTTTTTTCTGTCATGTCACGGTTGTCGCTGCTGCAGGTGGTAATTGTATTGATTCTGCAAATGTGATTATCGTAAACTTTGAATATCAAAGTTTTTCATTTTATTTTTGGCGCCTGTGAATTTGATAACTATTATAGTTAGTATTTTGAACTGAAATTGTCCACGGCACTTATAATATGTATAGAAATAAGAGAGAGTTTCGAAACCACTGCTGAGAACTCTGCGGCAGCCACAAAACCCTACAAACAACGTGCGGTTTTCGCCTAAATTCATCTTTAGAATGGGGTTTAAGATGGACGAATCAAAATGTAGGTTTCACGTGAACCATTCGTATTATACTCAGCGGAGAGAAGTTTTGGAAGTTAAGCTTACCTTTTCCATGCTGTCTTTTATAGTTAAATATTCCCTGCTTTTCCCATCCTTTTATGTAAAAGATGTTTCTTTTTCCATTGTCATCTTTCGGTAGTTTAGCTGCACTTTCCGCCGTAGCATTGAATCATCACGGTTTTTAAAAATAAAATAATGCGGTCTTGGTTGTCCAGGATAACGTTATTTTGTAGGACCCGGGCGTGGGTTGGGTTATTCTGCTCGTTATCACAATGTGCTTCTGGTCACCTGCTTGTCTGTTGTCTATAGACCGCCAATCCGTTGGACGTACCGCTATCAAAAGTCGTCATGAAAACTCGTATGGGTCACAGGAAAACCGATGATCACCTTTCCTCCTCCACCGCCCCGCCTCATTCTCTCTCTTTTAATCCTCTCTCTCTCTCTTTCGTTCTCTCTCTCTCTCTCTCTCTCTCTCTCTCTCTTTCTCTTTTTTTTTCTCACTCTCTCTCTTTTTCTCTCACTTTATTTCTCTCCCTCTCTCTCTGTCTTTCTCTTTCTCTCTGTCTCTGTCTGTTTGTCTGTCTCTCTCTCTCTCTCTCTCTCTCTCTCTCTCTCTCTCTCTCTCTCTCTCTCACACACACATACACACAGACTTTGAGCTACCAACAGGGGGCTGCGTGACAAGCATTTAACTGCTTTCAGAAACGTCAATCTGTAGTGCACCATTACAGAACTGTTGTGTGAGGAACAGCATTAGTATCAGTCTGTGAGATCATTTTCTGGTCTCGCCTTGTGGTGAAGACAAATACGACTTTGATTTGTTGCTACTGTTACTGATGATCTTCTGTGCAAGTCGAAGAGCAAGCGAAGATTAAAGGAAATCGATGTTGGATCACTGTGCAGTTCCCCGTTCTATAAATATATAGAATAACTTCATGTACCTTTTCTGTGCTTGATAAACATAGAGTCAAAATGTGTTCCCCTACAGTACTAACAAATCGGTGACAGTTTCTGCAAGCTAACCGCCTTGAATATTTTATTTGTCTGGGGCTGCGACATTCATGGAAATCTGGTGATCCCTGTAAGTTCAGCTTCTTGGGATGCGCCAGATTTGTGATCTGAGATTACGAGTAGTTTTTCCTTCAGACTGGACGTGGAGAAAAGTGCTGATGTAGATTGGAGGGGTGATGTCTGAGCCAGGTTCTCCCTGTCGCATACAAACGCCGATAATGATGATAATCATTGTTTTAGTTTGAATGTTTTGAGCCCTCGGGAAGCCCCGGACAGAAATCGGTCTAAGAAATCAGTTCTGGGATCGAGCTGGAGACGGGATAGTCCAATTAAAAATAGGTTTCTGAAACCAGATGTTGAGACGGTCTTCTCGGGCGAAATTATGGAGTACGTATTGAACTGTGTGCTTTTTCATGGAATCGATTCTGGCGGTAGCATTGGATTCTATCCAGATTGACTGCTCAGATCAAGTCTGACTTGGTTGGGAAGACAGATTTGACAGAAAATTACTGAAGCAAAGCAACTTTATTATCTTCTCTGACGAAGAGATAACGAAAAGTCGGCAAACTGATTTTGACAAGCAAGTAGTTGGCGAAAGAACAGGGCCATATGTCAGGATATCTAAACAGCAGCGGGGCATCATACTGTCATATAATTCTGTGATTCTGGCAATGAGGAATTGTGTGCCTGTACCTCACTCTCGTTTTTTGTAGACGTTCCCTTACATAATCTATCATTTCTAGCATATCAATTTTTCGTCACTGCTTTCGCACTAATTAGTAAAACGCTCATATTATGTTCGAGCAACCACTTGACAGCTTCAATTGTGATGGTTTGAGAAAAACGTCTATGGACGCGGTAATGGTCCCGTCCCAGTGTGGACATGCAGAGTCCCGGGGAGGCGGAGCACAGGACTCTTGTCTTTATCCCAGGGATGAGCGCGCATTGCGGCTTCCACTGTATCTGTCTCATAAAAGTCCATTTCTCTATCGAGTTGAGCTATAGCTGAACAGCGAACACAGCCCAGTATTTTGTCTGTCTGGTCGTGCAATTAGCCAACGGTCCCCTTGCAACAGATTATCTAGAATTGAACAGCCAAGTGGTAAAATGTGTTCTTGCAGTTTCAATTCCCCCGCCCGCAAAACGCTGTAGCGGCAAAATCGACAGGAAAGTAAAACTGCAAATCATTTCAAAGCGCCGTCAGAGAGAGACGATGATGTGAAGTAGAGGCCATTGAGATTGAAGTAGTCTTCCTGTTTTTCTTTTTGCAAATCTTATCCAGCTTGACCACTCGTTTATCCAGCTTGACCACTCGTTTATCCAGCTTGACCACTCGTTTATCCAGCTTGACCACTCGTTTATCCAGCTTGACCACTCGTTTATCCAGCTTGACCACTCGTTTATCCAGCTTGACCACTCGTTTATCCAGCTTGACCACTCGTTTATCCAGCTTGACCACTCGTTTATCCAGCTTGACCACTCGTTTATCCAGCTTGACCACTCGTTTATCCAGCTTGACCACTCGTTTATCCAGCTTGACCACTCGTTTATCCAGCTTGACCACTCGTAAGCTTCTCGATAATTTTTTTCAAGTTGTTTTGTTTTTGCTTTTCTTTGTTTTTGTTGTTTTTTTTTGTTAGTGATATATGTCTGTTGCCCGTGTTGCGCACCCAAGAGACAGCCAAGTCCGGCACCTTCTGCCTGGTTAAAATATGACAGAAATAAATCATAAGTTGTATCTCCGTTTTACATCTCCTGGGATTAGCAAAAACGTCATCCCGCGGCCATTACCTCGTAAATGTAAGTTCCGTGTCACACATTTAAGGCGCCGTCATCCCTGGCCGAGACAAACTGTCGTTTCACGAGGCCTGGCTGAACTGATTTATGGTCTCTTTAACCTTCCTTAATCCACAGGCAGTTTGCCACAGCGCTCGTTCCCTCTCCAACGTAATTTCAATATAATTGCCTGGTGCTTCAGCGTGGTTACCGTGGATTTAAGAAATTTTCCCTGCCGTTATTTCTCAGCAGTTGATCACGGTGATTTTTGTAAAGTGTTTTGTCAATTTAAATGTTGACTTGTACGATTTTCCGCTGGAGTTTATCCGATTATTTGATAGTCTTGGGGAAATCTGTGATGGTTAAAAAGCAGTAGAGGCAGTTTCCAGACGTTCCTCTAATTTTTTCTCTTCGGTAGTGTGTATTGACTATTCTGTTTCCATCATTGTTAGTCGCTTTATGTGTAGTCAGCAAATAGGTCAAGTAGTTAAGTTCTGAGATGTTGCAATAGAGGAGATAGAGAGAGAATCTTTCTCGGGAAAATATGGGCATGCTCTGGGACAGCACAGTTGAAGGGAAAAACACCTTTGTTCCGCATGGTTCTCTACTTAATAATGAAGACTAAACGGGTGATCTTTTCCCCTTCCCCTTTCCTTTTTATTGTCATGTCGTGTTTGACACTTAGGGTAGCCACACAAAGGCCACCGAATTCGGTCACCGAGCCACTAGGCGCTTTAGGTGAGAAGAATATTGCACTATATAATTTCAACAACTGCACACAGAGCCCACCTATATTCGGTCCGTTTATGTAATGCAATTCGGTGGCCTTTGTGTGGCTACCCTAAGGGAATAAATAAATATTCCAAAGGTGTTCCATATCTCTTTGTTGTTGTTTTTAAGAACTGTCCGTGCAGACTGGTTGGAAGAGATAAGAGTTATTCAGTTTACGAAAAGTGTACCCTGGCATTTGCCCCCACCAATTGACATCCTTATCTGTGCACATTTTGTTGGATTTTTGGTTTTTGTTTAGTTTTTGTTCATGTTGTTGTTACTGTTTGGATATAATTTTTGTTCCTTAGTGTGACAGGGTTGAGAGGGGGAAAGTCATAACAATATTTCCTTTCAAACTAAGCATTATGGTAGAGTTTTCCACTGTGTGCCTCTTAGGGGACCAATATTAATAGTCAGGACCATCAGTTGTCTTCTCTAATTCAGTCAGTTCCACAAAGCTCCCTCTCTAGCTAACTCCCAGTCAGTTCCACAAAGCTCCCTCTCTAGCTAACTCCCAGTCAGTTCCACAAAGCTCCCTCTCTAGCTAACTCCCAGTCAGTTCCACAAAGCTCCCTCTCTAGCTAACTCCCAGTCAGTTCCACAAAGCTCCCTCTCTAGCTAACCCCCAGTCAGTTCCACAAAGCTCCCCCTCTAGCTAACTCCCAGTCAGTTCCACAAAGCTCCCTCTCTAGCTAACTCCCCTACAAAAAGTGCAGTCCAGAGCAACTGTTCGTTACCGAATCTTTTCTGCTTTGTGTTTTTGACTGACTGTTCTGCTGTCACTGGTGGAAATAATTATATCTGATGTTTAGAGGATTTCAGCTGCAATGAGATTGTTGGTGCTTCCGCTGTGTGAGAGTTATTAATTTGCTGAGATCATCACGCGTTTATAGTGTAACAAAATGTGAAGCATGTTTTTTCTGCATGTGTTTTAGACGAGCGTGTCTTTTCGAAAAAGTATTCTATCGTCGCAGACATTCTACAATATTGCCAAAGTCTTGTTTTTGGTGTTTCCAGATGAAATGCTCGCCTCAATCAGACAATCACGTTGCACAATTCAACAGCCACGTTACCTTGTTTCGTTAACTTGTGAGTTTGTAAACTAAACCCCACATTCACCTAAATAATCATTTTAGATCACTGTTAGGGGAGGGTAGCCTAAGTACAAAGCCAAATAGAGACAGTACTGGGTTACGTTCACTGTTTCAGTTGAAGCTTTCTATGTCAAATACTGCGCTTCCCTAACAACAGCTACCACTATATTCGAAGTAAACAATTTGCCAAATTTACCCAAAACATGGCTCAGGCAGTTGTGGGAATGATTCATCTTTATGTGCACAATCAACTTCAAAATGGCCGTTACACCGCTTTAAACTGTTCCCATGAAGCGTGTTGTCGGGGCTTTTTCTGCGCGTCTTTGTATCACTTGATGAACACGGGGAGCGTGTTTTCTAAATATCGCGCCTTCTGTTTTTATTGCAGGACAGTGTTCCCATGAAAGCCTATTTTTGAGATAGGCCACTATCATTCCACAACTGCCTCCTGTATTCAAAAAGTGTCATTTGTACAAAACAGCACGAAACAGCAATATTCTCTGCCTGTAAGCACTGCCACATCTGATTTTCCCCGCCAAATAATATTTTTCAATGTTCAACTTTAATATCAGTTTTGACTGTGGTTCTGTATGGTAGTAACAGGCCGCAAATGTTGGTGTCTCTGGAAAGAAGCAAAGGAAAAATTACTCTGCGTCAGAAATCTGTTGGTAAAAATGTCCGCCATTTCATTCATTTATTGCCCTGCCGGCAGGCGTTGGCGATCATGACCCTCTATCTCTCACGATCTTCTGGAGCCCTGATGACGTCGTTGGTGGTGTGCATTCCCAGCCAGGCCTTTAGGTCGTCCTGCATCTTTATGCGTTGTCGTCCCCTGCTTCTTCTCCCATTAAGTTTCCCTGTTGATACTAAATGTTCTGGTCGTCGTCTTCTCATTACATGTCCAAAGAATGTTCCCTGTCTTTTTCTGACCTTGTTTACGAGTGTCCCCTTTTGATCTGCTTGTCTCAACACTTCTTCATTTGTCTTCCTTGCAGTCCATGGAATTCTGAGTATTCTTCTCAGAAACAGCATTTCTATTGCTTCCAGTTTTCTTACTGCTTCTGTGTTTAGCGTCCAGATTTCGCAGGCATACAATAAAATTGGTTCGATATAACACTGCAATATTCTTTTTCTGAGGCTGATTGGTAGTTTGTTGTTTGTTAAGATATGTTTCATGTTTTGGAATGCTGGTTTGGCATTTGCGTCTCTACATTTGCTTCTCTACAAAAAAGTATATGTACAACTCCATAGCTACTTTCTCGAGGGTGGTACAGTTTAGGTTCATCTTGAGTCGTCTTGATTCGTCATGAGATAAACAGGATAACCACAAAAAAACGGAATCAACTCAGGCAATGAGCCTTTCATTCATGGCACTGAAAAACAGACAAGGGTTACATACATTTTTCGTTTGAGGTTAAGGAAAGTCTTGCAGGGTGGTGAAAATGTAATCGGCAATTGTAAGGTGCACATGCAAGACCGGAAATGTTATTGAATAGCATGTATAACGTAGGTACTGTAAGTCATTTCAACCCAAACCCAAACGCCGTTCCGTCCTTCCTTTAGAGTTCAGGCTGTCAGAATAATGGATTGTTGGGTAGAAAGACAGCAGAAAGTAGTAAAATTGGGATTGCAAAATATGCCGGAACAATGTCGGCTGATATATAGATCTAGGCCTCGCGGTGGGTTTAGCACTCGTTTCTGGTAAGGGATTTGCGCGCACGGAACTGAACGCCTATTAATATCGTTTCTGGTGCGGTGGGCTTGTTACAGGGAGCCAAAACAAAGATCACTGTATTTTACATTTTTACAACTTTTTATTTAAAAATACCTGAAACTTGAATCAACACAATCGGTCGATACAAAAGCGAGTGAGTGGGCTGGATTAGTTGACACTTAAGAAAATTAATTTTATAATTTTTGAAACAGACATTTAGGCTGTAGCGTCCAGCAAAATAAAGGGCCAAAATTGCACCACAATGAATTACTCTCGCCACTATTTTTTTTTCTTTTTTTTTACAATAAGATATACAGAACAAGAGAGAGAGAGAGAGAGAGAAAGAATGGAAAATTTCAGTGTTCACAGAGAAAAAATGTTCACTTAATGTTAACATTATTCACAACTTTGTACTAAGTTTCTGTGAAGTTAGTGAAGTGGCGGCTGAGGGATTTGCATTGTAATGAGCGGTACAAGTTTCCGAATGGACCAGATTGTAACTAAAAGTATTGTGCAAGCTTATTTTGACGCAAATTTATGTTAATATATTTCCCGCACCCACGGAATACAATGCGTGTCAAAATGTGAGTATTGGCTTTATTAAGAAATAAAGTTGTTAAAAAAATGATAGAATGTTTAGCACGATGTCAATCAAGTATATTGTTATCATTCTCTACCTGTGTGCCGCACTTTACATTATTTGTGTGCAGGCTTGAATGTACACGAGTATCTTGATACAGAGATCATAATGTGCCGCGTACAGACAGATGCACGCACTGACATTTCGTTTCAGCGCAGATTTTCGTTACAAATACACCGCAAGCCGAAAACCTCTTTAAATTTAATGCAGTGATGTTTAGGAAAGTTATCGAGGATTGGCAGCCAGAATGTTGGTTTTATGTCTAAGATAGTAGTCCGATTGAGAAAAACGATTTTCAAATTTGTTACGTTACTGAAAATTCGAATAATTGCACTTCAACACGATCTCGTGAATAGGTTTATTGGGTTATGAAAGAAGCCACACACCTTGTGTCTTAGATGTCTGCAGGTACTTAAGACCAATGAATAAAATTGGACATAGCACAATATCCTGAGTTTTATTCTTTTACGGAGTGACTATACTCCGGTGTCCCCACCCCCCCCCCCCCCGACGAATAGCCAAAACTCCGGTCCCGGATCTTTCATGTTTCAGTGACTAGGGCAAACTTCAGATAGTGTTACTGTATGTGCCTGTCCATCTGGCTGCAATTTTGACATTTTACAGGCCTGGGGTACAAATAAAAAAAAAAAATGGTTGAAGACACTGGCTCGCGGGCGTTTGAATTTCAGGTACTATTACTACTGTTAAATGATTGGAGATGCAACACTTCCAATGTCTTATACTGTATAAATATGGCATGGCTGTGATGGTGTACTATCTTTTTATAGGCCAAATGGTGTATGTGTTGTGTGTGTGTGTGGGGGGGGGGGGTGGGGCGGGGCTCCAAATGAGCAATGAAATATGAACGAACGGATGAATTCACAATCAAGTATATTTTGTGGAAGGAGTACCATATGAATGGTCTGGCACGTTTCATGTTCTGAGTGTTAATCGCTGAGCTGCACATTTATATATTATAGCATCCATCTACAGGACAAACTCGCCGGGGGGGGGGGGGGGGCTGCCCCCTGTGACCCACCGCTCACGGATGCTCTTAAAGTCCCGTTCTTGTAATATCCGGAAGAATTACCGAATCCTCTTATTTCCAGAAGACACACTAGATTTTTAATGGGGCAGGAGTGAGAAGAGATAAAGTGACCAGACTTGAACGAAAAATGACATGTATACTAATAGCGCTATCCCAAATCCCAAACCTATCATGAGACCTGCCCTAATCCTTAATCCCGTCCGTAAATGTACCGCTCACATCAAAATCACCTGAAAAGGCAGTGCTTTTTTATCTCTTTATTATGTGACTCAAATGGACCTTTTTCCTATTATATAAATTAATTCTTCGCAATTTTGTTGATTGCTGTCGATGTCATAGTCTAGAATTGCAGAAGAATCAGCGTGAAACGTATGAAACATACAAAAGGAAGTCGCACAATGTGTTTTTGTCACCAAGCCGTGTTGGGATCGTGATTATATTGCACTTAATCATACATATGTCTATGGGAAACACATTCGGTGAGGATGATGAATGCGCTCGTGTTTCAAGAGGTGTCTGCCATAGCTTAGGGTAAAGACGCCGGATCTCAGCTGGCAGCTCTTAAGACGGGCCACCTGGAGGAACAGCCAAAATAAGAGATTAGGGCCCTTCTGAAGAGGGTCGGTAGGTTCCCCACCTAGAGCTCATTTTTCTGTGCGTCAGAGAATACTTGTCTGGGTCTTAGATTCATGTGGATTTCCACGTTGTGATATTGTGTACTTTTGTATGTGATTTCGGATCATTCTGCGTGAAGGTGAGCGTGCTAGTTGTACCAAAGAACGTAGAGTAGTATGTATTATTTTTTGGTTGTATTTCTCCTTCTCAGGTGGAAATGGCAGGATCTCTGTCTCTCTATCTGTCTGTCTCTCTTTGTCTCTCTTCCCCTGTGTGTGTATGTGTGTGAGTTTGGGGGGAGTGGAGGTATTTTTAAAAAAAGGAATAAAAACGACAGATGAGGAATTGCGTATGTAGAAGTCTACTATTTTGGTATTCCATTGTGAGTATGGGAGACTGGGATCGTTGTACTTCTCTTTTCCCAGATGGAAATGGCATGATTTGGTATGGGGGGGGGGGGGTGGCTTAAAAGGGGGAAAAAATTGAGAAAATGTTGGGTACGTGTCAATCAGTCATCAAACGTCTCAATGTTATTGAAAACAGTAGTCATCCGAAATGTGTCATAGTTTTTTTCTCCTAGAGCGTGAATTTTGATCCAGATCTATGGGGAAAGGGAGTACTAGGTAGGGGTGGGTGTGCTATGAGTTGGGGTAGTCAGTCAATTTCGGCTTTTTGTTTTTTACTATAGAACAGGCACGGACCACAGATTTCAAGATGAAAAAATGGAAAATTATGAGGAGTCATATCAAGTTTGTCAGTATGCTGACATGTGGTATTGGGCTGGGGGTAAAAAAAAAACGGGTTGACGTTATGTTGGTTTGCTTGGTACTTTGACGGTTGATGTCCTATCTTTTTCAGAGCGCTATCACTTGGAGCAGCGGTCAGAGGACGCCCGTTGTAAGCTCTGAGCCTTGCATCAGCCCCCAGCGTGAGCTTTAGTGCGAGCAGCTACACTTTAGTTGGCAGCAGCAAGGACGCAGCGGCAGCAGCACAGCCTGCAAAATATCGCGTTCTCCTGTTTTTCCCCCTGCAAGCCAAACCTGATGGCATTAATTATGGCAAAACTTTACTCTTGAAACGTGAAAAAAAAAGAAAACAATCTTTACCTCAACTTTATGAACTGAACTTCATTTTTATATTCTTCTTAATATGTTCAAGCGCTTCATCGCCTACGGCAAAAGCATAAGACTTTATGCATTGTAAGCGTGGCAGATAAATGTTTCAATAATATCAGCACATGTGCCATATAGAGACAAGTTCACTTTTTAGTTGAAAATTAGTTTAGCGTATTTTCCTGCACCTCACCTTGATATTGATTCATGGACTTGCCATTCCTTGTAATAACCTACTGTTGTTTTATCTGCAATGTCTAACAAAAGTGATTCCGGGAGCGAGGACACCCACACCATCAATGGCGGTTCTGGCAGGCCCATTAACGGCGAGCAGTACGACGAGGACATTTGTCGTGACTACATGCGGAACGTGTGTACCCGCGGCAAACGCTGTCGGTATCGGCATCCAGTGGTCGAAGATAAGCCAGATCCCCCACCACGCAGGGACCTGACCTTCTGCCACGATTACCAGAACAATGGCTGCACCCGGCCAAGCTGCAAATTTCTGCATTGCTCAAGAGATGAGGAGGAGTACTTTCACAGAACCGGTCTTCTCCCTTCCCGGTTGAATTATTCCGGTTCCGCTGCACAGGGGGTCATGAAAGCAGAGATCCCCATGTGCCGGGACTACCTTAATGGAGACTGCAAGCGAGGGTCAAAATGTAAATACAGGCACGAATCGGACAAAAGTTCTGGGGATTATGAGAGGAGAATTGACAGATCCTACGACTATATTCCAGAAACCAAGAGAAGAAGGACTAACGATGAATATGACATGTGTCGAGCGGCGGGAATTAGTTACACGCTTCTTGAAGACGAAAATGCAATGCTAAAAAGAAAAGTGGAAGAACTGAAAAAACAGGTGTCGGATTTAACAGCTATAAACGAAGTGTTGCTGGAACAGAACGCTCGGTATCGAGTGAGCAAAGCAACTGCGACAATCCAGGTGCCGGCCAGTCAACAGACTCTACCTGCAGTGGCCATCAATGCAGCTGTCACACCGGCTCATGCCCCGGCCAATATGACACAGTTAAACTCCTCGCTCACCCAGCAAGTTGCTCTCAACAGCGACCTGGCTACTCAACACGCCATGGCAGCTCAGCGTTTGGCGGCCGCCGGTGGGGGTCTTGGCCAGCCCCGCCCTCCCCAGCCAGGGATGGCCGTCACACCTACAGTGACCATCACCCAGAACGTGGCCGGTGCTCTTGCCCTGACTCAGAGTAACATTGCCGTGTCCATGGCATCTATGCCGCAGCTGCAGGTGGCCCACTCACTAACTCAGAACCTTGGTGCGCCACCCACATCCTTGGTTTCCTACCCCATCATGTCTCAAAACATGCGCTCAGCGGTAGAGCCCAGCAGCCTCACGCACTAGAACGCCCCGCCTGCAGCTCGCGCTATGTAAGCACTAGTAAGTATTTGTCTTGCACGTAATGTAAACATGTCTGACCTTCATGATCACAGCGGCCCAGGTGATTATCAATGAGAAGCCTAATTTTTGTGGTACCCCCAGACTTTTCAATCTTTATTGAGGAGATGCTCCTCAGAATACAACATTAATGTTCATTACAATTGCCATTTGTCAGCCAAAGCGCGTCCATGTACGTTTTGATCATGAACATGATGAACTCATCACTTTGGTTTAGTGATTAGCAGATGATGGCGTGTAGTTTACGCCTTTCAGATCGAAAGCTTGAGTCTATATCTTGGCATTTTGAAGGGCATGATTGAAAGGGGGAATGAAAGAATGTTGACAATCTTGGGCTTGGATAAGATACGTGTGTACCCATCATACATGGTCATCGCGAAATGTTTATCGACCCTTGCCAACGTTAAAGAGCATCACGAAGGAAATACCTGCGGCGTCTGTACATGACCTCAGTGGTTGTTTGTGCCAATTTTAATTCGTTGTGAACAGGGGTAGTCGGAAGAAGGGTCAGGGGCAGAAACATTTTTTTTTTCATAAAAGTGTTCTCATGCCCATGGCTTTGATATTCAAGGTCATTACTTTGACGTTTGTGATAGTGAGTGGAAAAGACTGCCTTTCAATGACTGTCATATTTGTATTCTTGTTCAATTCTCGTTTCAGTTATTAATATTCTACCGTATATTTTGTACTTCATTCCTCAAGTTGTGTTTACGTTGTCGTTAAGATTTCAGCAGATCTCAAGAGAAAAGCACAACAGGACAGCTCACTTCCTATTAATGCAATGTCCAAAGTGTTACACCAACTGAAGCGCGGTAGAATTGCTGATGGAGCTCGTCATCCATGTACACGTCAGCTGTAAAACCACTCTTCCGTCAAGTATCTCTGTTTTAGGCTGTGTTAAAGCACTTGACGGCAAGTGTAGTCTGTTCATTGGAATATAGTTGCAGTTATAAGCGTTTCAGCTCTGGCGGCGAGACCCATATTCAACATTCGCGCCAGGCGCGAAACTGGTTATTTAATTAATCAACATGCCTTCTTTGGGATACTCATAAATTCTTAAGATATTTAAAACTAGCGATATTTGCTTATTTTGTTATTCCACTGCAATTAGTACTAGCGGTAAACATGTCATATTTATGGAAAGTGGGCCGAATTCGGTTAAAATCTTTATTTATCAAAGCCCGCCGCCGTTGGTGTTTACGCCTCTTAATGTTCTGTCGTGTGGACCCATCCGTATTCAATATGTATTTGAAAAAACAAATGAAAAACTTAAGTAATGAAAAAGCAAAACTGTGGTATCTCAGTTATGCCACATTTCAAGGGAAGGAGAAAAAATACTGATTGTTTAAGCAAACATGTTATAATCATATCATGGCAGATAAGAGAAAGCTAACGAAAGACGAACCTTACTATGAAAACATCATTTTTGGCATGTGCTTTGTCGAGAGGAAAGTAGGCTCGTTTTTTTTTTTGTTGTTTTTGTTGGCTTTGGGGGGGGGGGGGGGGGGGAGATAAGTGGCGGATTTTCATGACGTTACTTTGTGACCTTACCTTGATAAGGTAATTAATCACGCCCCCCTGAAGGGATCACTTTTCTTACGAAAACTTCTCGTAGGTATAAGAATGGAATCTTTCTCAGCTTACTTTGGTTGTGTTTGAGGTGTACAGTGTTGTACCTCAGTAGAAAGTAATGAGTCAGTTCTTTCTTGTTATCAGTCAAAGTGTCTTTGTCCTTGTCCTTCCCAAGCTACAATCTGGGAATCTGGAAATGCCCTTATTATTTTGTTCATGCAGATCTTACCAAAATGCCAGAAAAATGAAAGTTATTTATTATTTAGTATGCAGTGAGTAAGTCAGTAATTAATAGTTTCATTCATTTTGATCTAAAACTTCACACTCAATTTTTTTTTTTTAATCAGCTGAGTTACCCGGCCCTGCCCGGGAGAAATATTTTTATTAGTTTCAGTTTTGGGTGGTTATCACGGATCTGCTTCACCTTGCCTGGTTCCTTTTGGTTTATTTTGGTTGTTGTTGTTTGTCTTAGAAACATCATTCTGCACTCCCTTTGCGCGTTTATGCCCGACGCGCCCCGTCAGATCCTCATGAAATGGTAATAATTTGCTCACGGGTCAGTGTGTTTGATAGTGAACTCATCACAGGAACTGATGACGTCATTTGTAGTTGTATTTTTTGTATAACTCTTTAATCCCATTTGGGAAATTTGTCTTTGAGCCACTGCAGCCCAGTTACAACTGGAGCAGGCACGTCGTCGCCACAGTGCAGCGCCGGTCGGCGGTTTTTTTTTGGGGGGGGGGGGGGAGAGTTGAGAGAGGGGGGAGGGAATGTGTGTCGTGTGTTGATGGAAAAGAATGGATTGCGGGAAAAATTAGCGACCCAATGCAAACTCAAAAAAAAATACTTCCCCACTATTTCAAGTCTCCAAATCCAAAAAAGAACGGCAAAAGCGATTAGTCCAATTTTTTTTTTTTTTTCGTTTTGTGCAAAATTTCATCAACATTCGTTGCCAGATAAAGTGTGCAGCTTGGCTAAAGTTTGTATAGGCTGGCGCGAATTTTTTTCATTATGGTAGATATGACTGTCGCTAATGGTGTTGTCTAGGTGGTTTATTATTATTGCTGTTACGCCTGAAGTCAGGCAGCGTGCACTAAGTGAGCCGCGCACAACACAGTTCAAGCGTAGAAAATGAATCTGCTAATAATGTTTGCACCATCAGATCCACTCCTTTGATCCTGTGTGAATAATAATTGCAGCCAGGACAGTTGTTTTGAATCTGGCCCGCGAACGCCGACCAACCATTTGAATCGACTTAAATAATATTCCCTTTAGCGGCACCTTGATCAGTTCATAACTTTCCTGATTGAACATTTTCTTTCTGTCTTTCCTTCCCTTCCATTTATCGTTTTGTTTTATTGTTGTTGTCTTTTTAAAAACATTCTTGTTGTGCAATTAAACCCTTGTCTGCCGTTCGTTCTCTGAGCCATTTTTTCCATGTGCATATTTCATGATTCTTTACATTTTATTTTAGCTTGCCTGTTTGTCTTTTTCTGTTTTGCCATAAATCCATTTGAGCCAGGCATCGTCGCTTGCTGGCAAACAGAAAGTCTCTCTTAGAGTGATCGAAAAACCTGCAACAGCTTCTTGGTAGAGATACATGAACATACAAAACATGCTGCAAAATGCTTTGTGTGCTGTTTGCTGCGCTTGTCTTTTCTGATAACTTTGTTGACGTATTCTGTTCCTTTTGTAAGGCTAGGGCAGTGGTACTTAACGAGCGCACGTGGGGAAGGGGGGAGAGTAGGAATTGTCTCCTGGGAGGTGGGATTTGGGGTCTTGGGGGAGATAAGGGGGTCGGTGGGGGGGGGGGAAGAGAACACCCAGACCGTTAAATACATGTAATACTAGATGTTCACGAGCCAATTTTGATTGACTGACTAGTTGGACAGAAACGCCACAATATATTTTTGCAGTGAGATCCTGTGAGTTGGCTGATGTTGTGAGACTACGGACTGACGTTTTGTTTTGTTGTTGTTTTTTCTTATTCCCAAAAGTGCATAACAACCTCTACTGACATTCCACTCGATATCTGCTGTATGTTGTCAGGGGTTGCCTTATCGTTGTTGTTCGGTTTATGCCATAATGTTTCAATGATTTATTTTAAAAAATGACGAAAATGTTGTTGGAGAAATAAGACCAAGAGACATGAATGTACGGGGAAGGTTTTTAAAAGGTTGGGAACCACTGGATAAGAGACTACACAGATCTGATTTTTAAAGTCGAGTTTCGGTCACCGATGTGTAAACTGAGGCGCAGAACGAAATTTCCTGTCATACTTTTTAATTCTGCTCGAAGAACAAGTAGATGTGTCTATTTGTTTTCTCGGCTCAGAATATCGGAACAGGTTCCTCTGTTCAACTCAGGGACGGCTCAAAATCAACGAAAGCATTAAAAGTGTAGCAAACTCCAAGACCTTTTAAAATATGCCCACCTACATTTTTTACGTCTTTCTATGCATGAAATGATATTTTGTAGAATTTAAGGCTCGAAAAGCCTTTCGTGATTACATGTTCACCCTCCAGCTCCATTATTCAGGGTTCACACCGGTCCTTAAAAGTCCTTAAGGTCCTTAATTTTCATAAAAGAAAAAATAAGTACTCAAAAAGTCCTTAAATTCTGAAAATGATGCCAGAGTCCTT
>OZ007567.1:109324475-109341975 GCA_963931925.1 Onchidella celtica | reverse complement strand
GAGGGAGTCGAGTCTCTCTTTACTGTATTGCGCAGTCATGCTTCGTGTGAAGCCTCTCTGGTGGATCATGTTATAAATAGCCTTCTGTTTTAACTGTCAAAAAGGCGAATACATATAAATTTATGTTTCCGATATGAAATTTAATTGAAAGTATTTCACCGGTGGGTTTGTTTGTTTGTTTTTCTTTCATCTGTCCTGGATAAGATACACAGACTTACTTCAGTATTTGTTTAATTTTGGTTCTCATAAAATGGCAGCAATTATTATAATAGAGTTCGATATATATGTCGAGCTGAAATAGACAGATCAGATTTGATGGCCCAGCACCTTCTATGCATTTCAGTATTTTATTCTGGATTTTTTTTTATTTATAACGTTGAACAGCCTAAATAAGCATTTCCGGCGCCGAAGAGAAGTTATGTTTTGGATATTACCGTACATTGCTAGGGCTAACCAAAGTATTAACGTGTATTTGTGATTACCACGCTGCAAATGTCCCAAGCTGTTGTCATTATATCACATCAGAGTTTGTTTTAGATATTTCAGCCCACTGACAGGGTTAACTAAGCTTTTAACATGGATATAACTGCCACACACAATTAGCTTAAAGATTGTCACTGCAAATGATAATATCAGAGTTACGTTCGGAAACAGAGCAAACACTTTCCAGGCAAAGTTCACAACCAGGGAAATTTTATCGTGAAGGTGAAAAAATCTAGGCTGGAAATCTGGGTATTTTCCCTGGGGAAATTCAGGGACACCAAAGTCAGAAGTTCTCAGACTGGGTCAGCTTTTCCTGCACAGGGGCTAAATTTACTGATTCTGGATGTGCACGTATTTTTTTAATACCGGGATCTGTCCCATCATGAGCTGTTTATAAATAAAAGAAATAACATTTTTAATGTCCTCTCAGCTTGAGATTATAATGTTAAAAACAGCTTGTTTAAATACCCCCTGGTCCTTTGTCGGTTGCTTTAGTATGGAACAAACGTCAACTAATTAAAATGAGTGAATATAACAGTGTGAGGGTAAATTTACTTTCGAAAAGTTGCCAGAGTTAAACGAGGGATAAAGGGTTGGAAAACCCTGATCTAAAGGAAAACTCGGAAAGGTAAAACAGCCTAACAGACTTCATCGCCTGTCAGCGTGTCATTTTGCACAGTAATCAACTGCGCTGTCTGTAAAGTTGTACTGCCGTGGAGAAACATGGACCTACCGCAGACATTAATGTAGCAGCTCCACAGAGCAGGTGTTGAACCCGTTTGAGCTAATTGTTGGTTGGACACTGTTTGCAGTTTAATGCTCCGTTGAGACATTTTCA
Source organism: Onchidella celtica (assembly GCA_963931925.1). Classification (NCBI taxonomy): domain Eukaryota; kingdom Metazoa; phylum Mollusca; class Gastropoda; order Systellommatophora; family Onchidiidae; genus Onchidella; species Onchidella celtica. Next base: position 109,340,654 of record OZ007567.1, on the reverse strand, counting down.
GATTGTTGTTGCTAACGGTGATGAAACTGTTATCGAATTGTTTTTTCTCCTGTTAAATTTATTTCCGATTCAAGCGTAATAATTTCCTTGTTTTAGTATAGTAGTACTATTTAAATAGTTAGTTTGGCATTATAAACGCTTGTTGAAATAGGTGCAGAAATGGCAGGTGACCAGAAACTGTTATCTGATCTTAGAGTATGAAAGTCTTCAACCTTGACATTAAAACTGAAGTGTCTCTTGAAGAACTAACAGGTGCACGACAATATTAATAATTTGTTTATCTTTTAAAGCAGAATCCTAGGGTTAATAATAAATTAAATTTTGATGATTTTGAACCAGTTCGACATGTTTCGTCTCAGCTGGACTGCAAGCTGTAACAAAATGTAAACATCATTTATAAAATGGTTTGATTTCAGAGGGTGCCAAGTGGTTCTCTGAAACAAAATAGAGTTCAAGGCATGAATCGTTACCGGTTCTAGTTGTGAATGATGCTTTCTGGTCAGCTCTTCTCTCAGAATGCTTGCTATTTACATGAACTAAAACAAGAGCGTCTTGGCACCGCCCATGACAGTCTTCGCAAGTCCTAATCCTTTTATGGGTCACGCCGCATGCCAGGTGACGTGTGGCTTGTCACTTTGATGTTTTTTGCAATTTTTCTTTGGAGCCCACGTCCTCAGTACTGTAGTGGACATTGTATGAAAATGGCCGGAGGCGTTTGCCCAGCCGGCAGTGAAGAAGATCAGGTGGGTGTAATCAAAGGGTGTAAAGATGACTCTGATATGTCGCATTTTGATGATCGTGTGACAGTCTTGAAACGTTTTATGTACTGTTTCATGCCATGAATCCTTAGACTGATGCCCCACCGTAGTAGATTCATACACAGCGTACCCTTGGTGAGCCCTGACATTTATTGTTTGCCTTGACCGTGTTTGTATGACTGGAGATCCTCCGAGAGATTCACAAACAGTAAGAAAATTAGTTCATTGTTTTGAAGAGATCTGTCACACTGGCTCCAGCCTTCCCCCGAGCTACCGTTGTTGTTGTTTTTTCTACTGTCATTGAAAGGGCTTGTCCCCCATTTTCTCTCGTCTTCACGACTCAGACGGACGCTTGGTTTTTTGACATTCATGGTGGATCACTCTAAATTTACAAGCTTGTGGACCTAGAAAGGTAACATGAAGTGCAGTTACGGTCTTTTTTTTTTTAGTTATTTAAACACGTACCGTTGTATTATGTGAATAGACATAATTATTTTGCTTTATAAATGGTGGCTAGATAAAATGTGATGAAGGTGAAATATAGCGGCATACTGTACAATCCATAGTGGACAAAGTATGGTTTATTTTGAAAAGATGTCAGTAAGGAAACGTGAAAATTTAATACAGATAAATAGTGAACAAATACGCTGCCAGATTGGTGGAGAGTTGCTCTGGTTGTTGTTGCTGTTGTTGTTGTTGTTCGTTGTGGTTTTGAAAACTACATATAATACTAGGATAATTCTAGTCGATGGAGTGCAGAAAAGAAGTTCATACATGAAACAAGGTCACGATTTTCAACCTTTTTTTTAAATGTGACATGAATTTTAATTTGAATCATTCGCCATGCTAATGTTTATTTTCTGAATGCAAAACTGATCGTTCTGTCGTAATGACACAATAGTCTGAGCTCCAGAAAGTCAGACAGTGATCACTGAATTACGTCGGGATAGCTTTGTCAGACCTCTGGTAAATCTTGTGTCGTCCCGAGACAAAGATCATGACAGTTGCCATATCGAACAGCCCCAGTATCTCTTGTGGTGTCCAAGACAAAGACCACCGGAACTGTTGCCATATGTATCGAACGGCCGGGCCAGCGCGTGGCCGACCCCACGTGCGGACAGCACCATCGGCTCTTCATTAAGTCCTGTGACATTAGTCACCGTGTGCCAGTGGGTTTCAGCTCCAGCGAGCATCGCGCATGTCGTTAATCACCGGGGAATCTCACCAGTTGGGTCTCCGTGACATGCCAGTTTGGCGTCCCCCAAGAGCAGTGGTTCTTAACCCTGTTAAAACCTGTCTGGCCTTTCCCTCTCCTGCCATCATTTTTTATATTTCAAATCTCATGGTTTTATTCTTCCCTCCCCCGTCCACTCACCCATACACTCACATACACATTGTAGTCCAATGTGCAGTGATTGAAGCCATGTGATGGCGTGATTTCTAATTTTGATTCTGTTCATATCCATTCATTTGGGACAAGATCTGACCTTAGGGAATTACAGAATTCATCCCCCCATTTTGCAAGTATTCTGTGTCCACTTATTTTTTTCAAAATTTGGGTTCATGCCGTCAATGGACTTAGTTGACATCTGGTATTTCATGTCTACTTATTTGAAGTCAATACCTTGTCGCCGAACAGTTGATAATACTCAACTTTTCAACATAATGTATTTTTTGTTTAGATGAGCGCAAATGTTTTAAGCCAAATTTCTCTAAAGTAGAATCAATGGAGGTGGAACACCACTTGTATTCTGGCAGGATGAATTTTTCTCCGGGAATATGGCTTGGTGAGGAGACGCGCCTGTCTGGAGCGACGGACATTTGGCATAGACATCGTTAGGGTTGGGATCAGTCTGGCAGACATCAGGTTCAAGTCTGAAGTAGACACTTCTGTCACTGCCACCACCATCACCACCCCAGCCCCCCAACCCCCAACCCCTATTTCCCCAAAACTCATAAAAATAATTGGGTTTTTTTTTTGTTGTTGTTGTTGAAATAGAGAAGGTAGGAGAAGTTAAAAGAGGGGAATACCGTTTTTCGCATTTTACATGTTCTGAACATCGAACGTTCGACACGTAACGATTGCAAGTATGTCGTGCCAGGTGCAAGAGTCAGCCTGTGACATGGTGTGTGTGTGTGTGTGTGGTGGGGTGAGCAGGCAAGAAGGAGATAGGTTAATACGTTGGAAAGAGGTGCAACCAAAAAAAAAAAAAACGGCAAAGGAAAATTTAATTGCTTTTAACGCAACATACTGTAGAGAAAACGCATATTTCACAACTGCTAAACCGCAGTTCTTCACGTAACTATTATGATTGCACTACGCTTGGCAAACAGTTCTGTTCCTTTATTTTCGCTGTCCCTGTCTATTTCCAACTTAGCTGCATTTCAAAATATCATACAGCAAGAAAGAGGTTAATAACGCAACAGGGCTGCACTTTCATTTTTAGAGAAGACAGAGTTGATATCTGTGGATTTGGAAATGGGGGCCGCGTAATGCACTAAATAGCTAAGCTTCTGATAGCACATTCATGCACAATGATTAGTTATGTTATTTTTGAAACAAATTTTGTTGTTGTTATTGTTTTCCGCTTATTTTCGCCTTGGTCATCCGGTGCGTGTTGGTCATATTTTGGCCGCAGTTTCACATCTATCTGATAACTTATCCTTCCCACATTTCCTTCATTATGTCAGCTTTTTCCCTCATTTTTTCAGTGACGTCTGCTTCTTCTGCTTTTTACTGTTTTGTTGGTCATTCATTCATTCATTCATTCATTCATTCGTTCATTCGTTCATTCATTCATTCCTTCCTTCATTCATCATGATCTCACCTGTTTTGAACAATCACGCAGCCTGCGTCGTCTGCGTACAGTGTGAAGTTTGTTTCACGATATTTTTTTGTCATGCTTTTGTTGTTAATGTTGCTTTTTGTGTGTACGTGTCTGTGTGTGTTTGTGTGTGTGTGTATACGTGTGTGTGTGTGTGTGTGAGAAACCTTTTTTATGTGTGTGTGTGTGTGTGTAATTGTAGACCTAACTACAATGTTTTGTTGGTTTTTTTTTGGTTTGGTTATTTTGCTTTTTTGTAATGTTTTTTCAGCCTTACGAAAATCAAATTTCTTTCACATTCCTGGGGTCGATTAGGTTTTGATTTTTTCTTTTTTTGTTAAATGAAACCGATGATATTTTGGTACTTCCCACAGCTCAGCTGTTACCACCATCGAGAACAGCCCACTGAATTACCGGCTCCATTTTTATTTATTAAGGTTGCTATCCCTGGTCTCAAAGTCCTGTGCATTTTCAAACTGCCATTAATTAGGCAGTCAAGTCTGTTTTGTAATTTCGTACTTTTAGTTGTTATACAACTCTGCTTGTCGGTTAAATTTCTGTGTTGTCATGTCGCTAGCTTAGTTTTTGTTTGTTCAAACTCCACATTTTGCAAAACTGAGAGATTCGACTTTAAACATTTGCGGCTTGAATGTTATGATAAGGAGTTAGAATAAGTCGGAATGTGAAACAGCTAGATAAGTGCCACAACATATTTTAAACAAGTGTCAAAGTGTGCATTTGTTATACCTCTTCATATACTAAAAGATCTCCAGGTTTTTTCAGAAAATGGAGACAGAACAAACAACTAAGGTTACCATGTGAACGCCACGTCATCTTTCTCCTGCATACGTAATAAGGCATAATAAATCTGGCAACGAATTTTGATTTTCATACATGTTTGAATTGTAACAGTATTTCTATGTCTCGAATTGTAACAGTATTTCTATGTCTCGAATTGTAACAGTATTTTTATGTCTCGAATTGTAACAGTATTTCTATGTCTCCAGTGTACGTAATTAAGCTGTTTAGAGACATGACAAGGGGAGATGTCGCTGCTTTGTACATCAAAGTTTAATGCTCAGCATGCGCCGTTGTTGTTGCAGTTGTTCGTAGAATTCCACCAGCTAAAACTTAAAACAAAACGGAATATTGGAAGCATGCCAGTCAAGGCCACCTTCTCAAGAACGTAAGAAAATTGTGAGTTATTTTCGGGAAAAAATTTTTTGTTTTTTTTTTTGTTTTTTTTTTTCTTCGTAATAATGCACGCTCGACTTACTGTTGCTTCATTATAACATGTCAGTGGATAGGATTTCTGGAATTTCAGGTCACAAACCTGTTGGTGCACGGTGAATAGTTTATACCGGGGGGGGGTTCTTGTTTTTAGCTTGTACACAATTTGTTTACGCGCACCCCTTCCCCCCCCCCCTCTCTCTCTCTCTCTCTCTCTCTATCTTTCTGTCTGTCTATCTATCTGTCTGTCTATCTATCTAACTATCTATCTATCTATCTATCTATCTCTCTATCTCTCTCTCTCTCTATCTATCTATCTATCTATCTATCTATCTATCTATCTATCTATCTATCTATCTTTCTCTTTTCTCGCTTGCTCTGTCTTTTCTCCACCCCGGCCTCTCTCTCTCTCTCTATCTATCTCTCTGGGTCCCACTGTCCGTTTTTCTGCCCCTCTCTGCCTCACCCTGTCATTCTCTTCGCCTATTTGTCTCACTGTCTCTCTTCTCCTTCTCTCCCTGCCTCTCTATCTGCCTGCCCCTGTCTCTCTCTCTCTCTCTCTCTCTCTCTCTCTCTTTTTCAGATTGATCTCCTCCTGATTTCTTATGTCTCTCGGTCTCCTTTCCTCTCTTTCTCACTCTGTCTCCCTTTCTGTCTCTCTGTATGTTTATCTTTTTTCTTCCCTTTTTTTGGGGGGGAGGGGGTGTGTCTCTTCCGATCCTGTCTTTCTGACTCCGCCCCTGATATTTGCTGGTATTCCTTCCGGGTGGTTGTAGAAAGCTTCTGGTAGTGTCTCCTACTGTCCTATAGTTCGATAACATTCTGTTGTTTTTTTCCTCTCGCTTTTTCCTAGCACAGTGTGACCGTTGTCGAGTCAACGTGCTTTCCCTCAACTTAAAACTAGCTTCCTCCAAACCACTGTATCACCTCCCTCCCTCTATCCCCCTCTAGGATAAAAAAAAAAAAGATACAAAACCCGTTCTCCCATTGTTACGTGTTACTGGAGTGATCTTCATAATTGTTCTCTTACTTCGGTATCCGCTAGCGATTGTCATCCGCTGCCTTCCCAGAGAAATTTAATGTCTAAGTAGTCCAGCGAGACCTGCCAGTTCCTGTTTTAGCTTGACCCAGGCTTCATACATAAGTCATCAAATTTGATTGATTTCAATGGTGGAAAATGTCTGTGACACTAGTCTACTTCCCAAGACTTCCCACACGGGGGGTTCTTTGTGCAGCAACAGGTGCCTGTTATGATCTCGTTCTTGTGTTGACTTGCCAGTCTTTACCCGTGGATTATACAAGTCTTGTTTTTATAGGATTATAAAATAATGTCTGTCTATCTGTCTGTCTGTCTGTCGAACGATCGATTGGTCGGGCTGTCTGTCTGACTGACGGAGTGTCTGGCAATTTAACTGTATCTGTGTCTCAGCCTTTCTGTCTGATGCCGGCAAGCTGACAGCCTCTGTTTCTGTTCTTTTGTTCCTTCTGCTACTGTTTTTTGTTTTGTTTTGTTTTGCCTCCATGTCATTTCCACTTTGTCTATTTGGTTGCCTATTTGTCCGTTTCGGCACTACGCGCACTTTGGAATGTACTTAGATCAACTTCGTTAGTTTTTCAAACAGCTGATCAGTCTGTCAGTCAGTGGTTGTAAATAATTCATAATTATGTCGCCTAGTCGTCTTTCTTCCCGGGCCGTATTTGCGAGAGACTCCTTCCCATGTAACAGAGACTCAACGGAGACTCAACGGTGTATATTCAGGCGTGAAAGATCGACATGGCATTTGGAAAGAAGAAGAAAACACTTTGAAGGCTGACGCCATACCCGTAGAGGTGAAGTGAACAAAAGTACGTTCAATGCACTAATTGCTTCAGCCGGGAGCGAGCAGGCAAATTCGAAGAAACTTTGCCAAGTCCTAGAGAGGGAAAGTCTTCAGAGCAAGCACACGCTGTGTGTCTCCGAGCCAGGGCTAATCACATTCAAGTGAATGAGATAGAATGGGATATGGAGCCAGGTAATTTTGCTCTGTATTTTTTCATTTTATCGCCGAGCGATTGACGGGATACAAGGGAAAAGCATCAGCGGTTCCGTTTTCATAGCCTAAATTATAACGGGGAATGCGAGGGTAAATGACAACATTAACCGCTCATTTTTCATTCCTTCGAACACAGTGGTTCTCAGAGCCCCGGGCCACATTCCATCTAGACTTGCCTTTGAGTGATCCGGATATTTCGGTCGTCCACTTCAAAATGTCTGGATATCCAGATAATGATCCAAATGTTAGGTCAGTTAAGAAAATCAGGTCTCGGCCCTCGATCCGGTTCGAAAAGAGAAGAGGGTTGTAAGAACTTCCTTCCCTTGTGGTATTTCAACTGATGTGTGGATTTCACTCATATCCGAAGGGGAGCTTGCGGATCTGCGTCTGAATTATTTTCTGACATGGACTCGCTGTACGTTTTGTTCATCTTGAAAGAGGCAAGGTTTTAGGTGTGGTGTCGTTGTTTGAGGAAGATGGCTGCCCTTAGCAGTTTGAAGGAGGCTGAAAAGTACAAGTTGATTTAGAGATTTTTAAGGTATTTACACAATTCAATGTAGATCAGTACAAACCACATTTTGACAACTTTACAGATAAAACAGTGATATAGGGAACTTTTCCTGTTGTAGTTTCATTTGTGAAAGTTTAACTGATCAGGGTCTGTGCGTCAGTCTGTCGTAAGGTACTGTTATCTAGTCGACGCGCCGTTAAACCCAAACTCAAACTCCAGTAACCCAGTAAACCTGTATACCAGCGGTTCTCGGAATCCAAGGCTGCATTCCTCCCCTTTTGAAGCATTTTTTCCCCCTCATTTCCTCCCCTATTTTGAATCGTTATCTAACGATATTTCACTCAGCAGGAACGTTTGCTGTGGTAATTATTTAAACAATTTATGAAACTTAATTCCTTATTAAGAGCAGACTAATGAAAAAAGAAATCCTTATTTCAGAGGATCGTTGTTTTTTTCTCCTGCGGCTGAAATGCCCCCCCCCCACCCCCGGCTAAAGTTCCTCCCTTTAGATTTGAAATTTGTCCTCTGGGAATCAAGTGAATCTCGTTTGAGGATCACTGGCCTAACTCTTTCATCGTCCACCCCTGTCTTTCTCTCTGTGTAGTGCTACATACACATTCTCAAATACTCATGCTGCCTTGTCATCCCTAAAATGGAGAGAATAGACGAGAGGGATTGAAAAGAGTGTGAAATCATTTAGCCATATTCTAAAAGTTTGGTTTGCTTTGGGAAAGGGGGGGGGGGGGTCTGAATTTTTTTTACCAACTTGATCTGGACACACACCATTAACGAAGTCTATGCCCCTGGGCTTGCTCAGGGGCGGATAACGTAACGCTCGAGTATATAATGGGTCGGGCGTGTTACCACGTAATGTGGCATTTACAAGTGCTGTTTATGTCGTGTCAAGTTGCCAGGTGGAATAACAAAAAAGGGGCCAAAAAAAAAAAAAAAGGGCTTGCAAATTGTCAGGTTGTTACATAAAAAAAAGGGATACAAAAGGAGAAGGGCCAAACAGCACGAATTATTCATGGAAAATGCAATGACATGGAATTGTTTTTCAAAATGTGTAACTAACATGGCGGGTATCGAACAAAAAAAATAATGATAATAATAAAATTAAGAAAAAAATCTGTCAGACAGAAGTTTCTTGTCTGGATCACCAGACAGATTTACAGAGGGAGGAGAGTGTAATGCAGAGTAATTTTAACATCATTCATCCTTCATGACAAGTTCCCGTGCGTTCTGAACAGTTGATGAGCCATGCAATGAAGTCGCTGATGTTTTGTCTTGTAAATAATTTTTTGGCAGATTTGCAAAAACATGTGATGGTGTCATAGATGCGCGTAATCTGTAGTATTTTGCGAACAAGTCTTGAATTTTATTGTTTCACTTTAAGACAGACTGTTTGGGGAGGGGGCGCCGGTGTAAATGTTCCATTTCATTTAATTGCAATGAATAAAAAGATTTCAGTGACGCACTATTACGTGGGACAGGGGTGTGGCGCTCCAGGTTACCTGAAGCGAAATGGTGAGCTGTGAAAGTCTCGGCGCAGTTGATATACGGGTCGTATTAACACGCGAGTTGATCGCGCTTGAGCGAGTGCTTCTACTGAATCCAGCGGACCCTGACATACTTATTAGGGCCCTGTAGCTCCACTGGCTTTAATGGTGAAGTCTATTGGCGCGCCAATGCCCGCACTTGTGTACGACCAGAATGCCATTGCTGTCAGTCCTGCCTCGTCACGATTTTTTCTCAGACTACACACTATGTTTAGAGGGGATAACGCATGGAGATATCCTTTAAAACGTGGAGTTTCAAAAAGGCATTGAGATATCCCCTGAAACCTGAAGTTGCATGTACGAAATGTGTGGTTAGTGGGCGCTTCTGGTGGGGTCTCCTTCTGCGCTGTCATTCTGCTATATTCTGTCTATTGTCTTGCTTTTTCCAAGCACAGTGTGGCCCTTATCATGTCGACATGCTTAAAATTTCCAAATGTATCATCAGACGTAAAGAGGAAACATTATTCAGGGACAATCATAATATCTGATATTTTTTACACAGAGCAGTACTCCGATTACTTGCACTGCACACACGTCACTTATCTGCCTCATCGTAATTTCTTAGGGTAGCCACACAAAGGCCACCGAATTCGTTCACCGAGCCACTAAGCGCTTTAGGTGAGAAGAATTGCACTATATATTATAATTTCAACAACTGCACATAGAGCCCACCTAGATTCGGTCCGTTTATGTAGTGCAATTCTTCTCACCTAAAGCGCCTAGTGGCTCGGTGACCGAATTCGGTGGCCTTTGTGTGGCTACCCTTACGCCTCATGTGACTATAATATGGAAAGAAACGGCATTGGAGCTGCAGATAAGCTGTGTTTCCGTCAGTTCAAAACCTTCGCCCTTTTCCCTCTTTTGAGATTTAGAGAGTCAGTCCGGGGATTTGCGAGCTTTCTTGCTGCTGTCAAAATCACGTCATCGCTGCCTGCCAGACACCAGGGCCAGCTCACTCCCGCGGGAAACCGATAATGCACGCTCAGTCAGGTGTAATACAGTTTTAAGAACATAGAACTGATTATGCATGGGTTGCTGCAGAGGAACGATAAAAGCTTTAAAAAGTACGTTTTTACCATGTTTACATCCATCAGTATGATTAATATCTGTGTGCTCTTGAAGCCTAAACCCTTCTGTCATGACCGCGGTTTATCTATAAATCCATTATAGTTGTAAAAACTGTTTATGAGAAATACACACTAGGGTAATCATAGGAGGAGCAGCTTATAAACGAGATTTTAAATAGTTTCAACTTATGTTTTTTCTAGACATGCAGTGATAGTGTGTTTATTTTATTGAAAGTGTTTCTTAAGATCCTGAGATCGTGGCTATGTTTACGCTCGTGGCGCGATTCTGTTGTCCAGAGGTGAGCTATAGATGGAAACGGGACTTGGCGCATTGCCGAGACTAAAATAAGTCTGTCTTAACAGTTGGGGCGTGGCAAAACTGTCTTGCGTCAGCTGGCGGAAAGAGAGATCGTGCAATCTTCGTCAGAACAGACTCTGACACACAGACTTGACTCATTGTGCTTAAGATCGATCATTTCGACAATTTTATGTTTGCTTTGTGGAGATTCTGTCTTTCCGGTTTGTGTTTAGGTCTTTATTTTGGGAGGTTCGCTGCCTTTGGCATTTACACCTCACTTTTTCTTGTTTCTATTTTTCTTGTTGTGGTAGGGATTAGTTGTTGTTGTTTTTTAAAGAATTTTGCCCGGGAAGCGGCCTTGTACGGCCTGCTCTTCACGATTTCCAACTACCAAGGTATCTTTAATGTGCGTAACGTGCACACAGGCCCTCCAAATTTTTTCGTCCTTATCCGAGAAGGCTAGGTACCCGATCCTACCTACCATAGGATCAGGGACAGGAAAATATGAGAAAAATCTCAAAATTCCAGGATGCCTGCACCGACTGGGATGTGAACCCGGTACCTTTGGCATGAGAGGCGAGCACCTTGCCTCTAGGCCACCATGTCTTAACGGTTTCATTTCAGTGAGATTTTAAGTAGTTCCAACTTAACGTTTTGCTAGATGTGCAGTATTGGTATATTTTATTTCCTTGAAAGCGTTTAAGATCCTGAGATGGTGTGACGCAATTCTGATTTGTTGAGATGTGAACTATGCAGTTCAACGGGACGTCTCGCCCTTGTGAACTATGCACTTAAACAGGACCTCGTGCAAGGGCAAGTTTGGCTCAATAGTTCGGGCTAGAGATGTGGCTCGAGAAGCCCGGCCAGACCGCCGACCAGTAAGTGCTTTGAAAACACTGCGACAAATGAGCCAGATTGACCTACTCTCAGCCGGATTCAAACCTTGTACTTCTGGCACTTCGGTCAAAGGATCTAACCATTGGGCGCTAAGCTGGTTTAACAATTTCTCTGAGAGACCAGTTACTCTAGCTGTAAAACATAACACAGTAGAAAGGGCGATACAGTCTCTACTACTTTATTTAAATACCCACACGTGAGATTGTACACTGACAAGAGGGCACTGATTTTCAAGCCATTCACTCCAGCGGGATTTGAACCAGAGATTTCTCGCTCACCGGCCAATTGCTCTAACTCTAACCATTGGGCCAGGGCACAGCCTTATATTTAGTTAGAGATCGGTTTTTTCGAAAAAGCGGATTTGCTTTTTGTTAACAAAAGCTGATACAACTTTAACCCATTCATGACGTTGGCCCTGGAGATTTGTGTCCGGAAGGTGTTGTTCCGCTCAAAGAGTGCTCTGAAATTATGGGATGTTATTGTACCGGGCTTATGGAATATCTTTCTCGTGCCCTTCTTTTTCTTCCTTTTCTTAGTTCTGTTTTCCTGTGTGGCATATCTGTTTCCTATTTAATCCAATGTGTTGGACAAGTGCCATACAGACATAGAGGCGCTTATTGTTTCAAATGCTTTCCCATCCTTTCCCCGCCCCTCCCCCTCCCTCGCCCTCCTTTTCCCCAACCCCAGCTCAATGCAGATATGGCCAAGGTTTCGATGGAGAAGGCGTCTTTCTATTGGCTTGTCAACTTATTGATGCACTTTTAATTATTAACAATGCAGTCTGCATTTCCATTTGCCATGTCTCTATCTTTTCATGCCTTCTCTATCGCGGTTTCTCCGCTTTGCTCTTTCCACCTAGCACATATTATTCTTGCGTCAAATCAGAATTGTTTCAGTCGCATCTCTTCATTTCTGTCTATCAGTCTTTTTCTCTCTCTTTCTCTCTCTCTCTCTCTCTCTCTCTCTGTCTGTCTGTCTGTCCGTCGTCTGTCTCTCTCTCTTCTCTCTGTGTCTGTGTCGTCTCTTTCTCTCTCTGTCTGTCTTCTCTCTTCTCTTTTTCTCTTTCTTTGGCTTTTTCTCTAATCTTCCCATCTGCACCTCTCTCTCCTCTCTCTGTGTCTGTGTCGTCTCTTTCTCTCTCTGTCTGTCTTCTCTCTTCTCTCTTTCTCTTTCTTTGGCTTTGTCTCTAATCTTCCCATCTGCACCTCTCTCTCCTCTCTCTGTGTCTGTGTCGACTCTTTCTCTCTCTGTCTGTCTTCTCTCTTCTCTCTTTCTCTTTCTTTGGCTTTGTCTCTAATCTTCCCATCTGCGCCTCTCTCTCCTCTCTCTGTGTCTGTGTCGTCTCTTTCTGTCTCTGTCTGTCTTCTCTCTTCTCTCTTTCTCTTTCTTTGGCTTTGTCTCTAATCCTCCCATCTGCACCTCTCTCTCCTCTCTCTGTGTCTGTGTCGTCTCTTTCTCTCTCTGTCTGTCTTCTCTCTTCTCTCTTTCTCTTTCTTTGGCTTTGTCTCTAATCTTCCCATCTGCACCTCTCTCTCCCTCACGCTTCCTTCTTTTTTCTCTCTTCCTCCCATCTCTGTCTTCCTCCAGTCTTTCTCTCTGTCACTGTCTCACTTTCTCTCTCTCTCTCTCTCGCTCTCCCCCTCTCTTTTTGTAATCCAGCTTTCCACCCCCGCCCCCCCTTTTTTTTTCTAAAATTTTATTTTTTCTTATGCACAGTTTTCAGCATGTCATTGCGTAGCCCAGTGTCATTGTCGTTAAAGAGTCATCATCCATTCTTGTTTGTGCCTTTTCTCCAAATGGAGCCGGCATTAGGGCGTGAATCCGCAGGAACAATCAGCGAATCACACTTGGCGTCTTTCTTTGTTGTTAAAACATCATTATGGTTGGCCACATTGAAAGCCAGCTGACCAGATCTTCAACTCAAGAAGAGAATCCCAGAAGGGAGATCTATTTTACCCCCAGTGATGGAGGCTGAGATTCCAGAGGAGCCACAGAGATTCAAGTGTGGATTTAGGCGTGGCTGCCCCTGGGACCCATCACCCTCATCTTCGTGATTGTTTTCAGTGATTAAGATCGAGCAGGACACGCGGATTGGGTTTTAAGCTGAGTCACGGAAAAGTCTCGTAAACGTGTCCGAGGTGATGATTAAGTTAGTGAGCGAAACTAATCACGATGACGCAAGCCCGCGTGTGAGAAAGTTGCGAAATTACCATAATTATGGACTCGGTGTAATTATCCCGATATGGCAAAAGACACTCAATACTGGTTCTGCAAGAAATGATACATGGAGGGATTCTCATCACCCACAGCGATATGAGATGAGGACATTAAGAAATCACGGCAGAAACTGTATACAGAAGTTCGTTCTTAAGTTACAGCCTGAAGAACGAGTCTCGACGTCCCCCGTATGGTAATTGTTTTTTTTTACATATATACCCTTGACAAAGACACTTTCTCACTTGTGTTATAAAAGACGCGAGGCAGTGGAGATCACTAATGTAGCAAATACTGAAAAGAATTAAATAGGCATCGTTTCATTTTTCGTACTTTTAACTTTTGACAGGTGATTGCTGGGCGTCGTTAACGGTCAGCTGCAGAAAATATAGCCGACACTTTTCACGCGTTGGAAGTGTGAGTTTGCTTGTTTGCTCCTATGCATTTGGGGTTTTGTTGCATAAAGCAAATGATGCCAATTCACATTGTGCATTCCGACCATGGGCAGATTTGGAGAAAACAAAATACTGGCTAAAAAAAACAAGCAAAATACTGTCCTTGACAAGACAGGACATGCCATCCTCGGTGGCGCTCACACCTGATACTGGCATCAGTGTGAAACCTCAGCCTGCAGGCTGGAAGAAAGATTATACATGGCAACATTTTTCTAACAGTTCCGGGTTGAAGTTTAAGTTATCGTGAATGAAACTAATCATAGCTGATGTTGGGTTAAGCTGGGCACTCCAAAACTCAATAACTTTATTCCCAACAAATATCTTGCCCAAGTCCCCTCCAGCCTGAGGTGTAAGGTTGTTGGTCCACTGAGTCAGGTCTAATTTGTCCCGACATTCTCGGTATGACATGTGGATCATGGAGTTGCATGGGACATCGCTCACTGGCGAAACAGAAAAAAAAAATCTGTCTCACAAGTTTCTGGGGTGCCAAAACTGTCTTGGGTCAGCTGGTGGAAAGAGAGGCCTCGTGCTCTAAGTCAAAACAAACGCTAAGCAAGCTGTGGGGGAGGAGGGGGGGCACGATGGCCTAGGGGCAAGGTGCTCGCCTCACACGCCGAAGGTACCGGGTTCGAATCCCGGTCGATGCGGGCATGTTGTAAGTTTGGGATTTTTCTCATATATATTTTCCTGTCCCTGATCCTACGGTAGGTAGGATTGAGCACCTAGTCTTCTCGGATAAGGACGAAAAATTAGGACGGCCCTTGTGCACGTTTGCGCACGCTAAAGATATCGGCGCAGTTGGAAATCGAAAAGAGCAGGCCGAACAGGCCGCTGCCCGGGCAAAATTCTAAAAAAAAAAAACGAATCCCTACCACAAAAAGAAAAATAAAAACATGAAAAATGAGGTGTAAATGCCAAGGGCAATGAACTTCCTAAAATAAGGACCTAAACACTTGACACTTCACCACCAGTGCAGCCCAATGGCCGGGTGAACAAAAAGAATGCCATTCTTTAATGGAAGTGATTTTTTATTATTATTATTATTATTGTTAAACAACCATGGTTATTCTATGAGATCTAAGTAACAAGAGACGACAACTAGCTTGGTTAGCCATCTAGTATTTGCGGTGCTTATCCTGGGGGTGAGAACGCCCACATAAGGGAGCGTACACACCCATATACATACATACATGCACACACTCTGCCAACTGCATCTTTGGTGGGCGTGTGCGGGACACACCTGATCGTTTAGATATCGAAATGACAAACGGCTGCCCCGAGGGGCAAAAAAATCCTGTCGCTGACATTTTCAAAATCCATTGCACTTCTTATCATGTCTCGAAACTTCGGCAACCGACGGATATCGTATGTTGTGTCAGCCGCCCAGTTGGGTAATGCGAGTAAATAAGCTTCATTTTAAATATTTTATCAATAAATAAACTGATTATATAAACAGAATCTGATTTGAAATAAAAAGAAGAAAAAGAAAGAAAGAAGAAGAAACGTGGGAGAACGATTGGAATTTGTTCCAAATAATTCTGGGAAAAAATTTGTTCATGGAAGTTTGATGCCGCGCGGGCATCCGAATTGTCTATAATATAGATATTATTCGGATGCCCGGCATCAAATGCCCATGGACAGAGCTTGTGAGTGCCCGGGTGAGAGGTTTTGAGTGTGAGTTAAGTTTTTGGGTTTACGGTAGGTTGATACGACAATAGCCACTTTGCGTCTTTCACTGTCTGTTTGGGTACTTTACTTATGTTTGGTATTGAGAGCTGCATCAATTTCAGTATCACAACTAGAGATTGAATAGTTCAGTATAAATTTTATTGCATTCGTAAAATTCCCGAAACTTGTTTTGCGTAGATTTGAAAAGAATTTTTTTTAATGTGTATAAAAGTTTTTGAATCAAGCTGTAGATCTTAGTCTCTTTGAGAAAGGGCAAGACGTGCTGTGGGTCCACGTCAGATGCACACTGCAGTAAAGGTTAAGAACACAAAATGTGTGGGGTTTCTGTACTAAATAAGTTAAATCCTTTGAAATATATTGTGTAGATAGTAGTCCAAGTCTGTTTACAGAATGGTAAGCACAATGCAAGCGCAGACTAACACTATCTGATTTTGCCGCTCTGACCATTTGTCTCGGATCATGGAGTCAGTATTTATGAGAGTCGTATTGTATCTTAATATTTGAAACAAAAAGAGGAAGACCACAAAGCCTTTCCAATGGCAAAGTGTTCCAAGTGGTGCGCAGTAACCGTGTGGCTGATGAGCTCTCAGATGTAATGACGAATCATGTGCCAGTTCCACACAAACCTTGATAAATTCTTAAA
>OZ007567.1:109301975-109319475 GCA_963931925.1 Onchidella celtica | reverse complement strand
AAATGCAGCCTACCAGCGGATCTTCGTGCTGTGAAACAGGGGAAATCTCTGTTGTCTTGAAGAAGAGAATGACAGACTGTGTTGGCCAAGCTGCATGGATGACTTGTCACGAGAAGTGTCCCCAGCTCCACCCGCCCTGATGGAAAAAGGACGGTGGACACGTCGTCCTCGGTCGTCGCTGTCGTGCATGGGAGGATCGATTCCCAATTTGCCACAGCAAATCTGTCATCCTCTGCCTTCACCACCAGCTGTGATAAAGGGGGGGGGGGGAACTATCAGCACCATCAGTGTTTCGGCCAAGATCGATTCTTGGTAGGTTCAACGTCTTTGCGTCAAGACAGGGATCGTCTTCAATCGGGTGATCCTGCCGGCCATTTACTCTGACGCTGTGACATATCAAATTAATTTGTTCCTATTATGATATAATATTAGATACAAACATTTATCGTGTTCAAAAAACAAACATTTGTCTTTTTTTTCAGCTTATGTGCTAAATATCACTTGTTCACTGATACGGTGCTTAGGGGAGCAAATTTATGAGAAGTTACAAACAGACCGTTTAGATGAGTATTCAGAAACTAAGACTGAGTCGTTTGTGTTGCTGAAAAATGCCTGTGGTCATTATTCGAAGATGGGGAAACTGCGTTGACAGAGAGCGACCTATAGGACTCCAAGGGTCAGAGGCGAATTGAAAACTGGATCAATGGTGAAGATGGACTGGTACTCTCCATTTTCTTCAGGTGGGGAGACTTGGAGTGTCCGGGCTTTACAAGACGAGCAGCATGTGATCGATGCCAAGGACTAAGTTGGAACTCTCCACACACAGAGGACTAGGGGCTCTCGAGGCCTGGCATGGGAACATGCACTCGTGAGACCATCGGTATTATCTTGTTCCTCATCAGTCAATAGTGAACAAGTCATTCAGTCAGCGGAGAAGTTCTGGAGTGGCAGGCAAAAGGAGATAAATGGACGTTTGCCACTGGGCCGGCTTTGCCTTATTTAATTCTCTTTGACATCTCCAGGTCTTGCTAGCTTTGTCATTAAGTATTCGACCTTTGATCGAGGAATGGGCGGTACGGGGGAAAAAACCATACCAAGCAATGCTTCTCAGGAAAACGGAAAGCATTTTCCTATGCCCTTAACGATACAGTTCAGATCCGTGTGACGTCTGTCTCATTGGATCCATCAGCTACATCTTTTCTTATTTTACGCCTTCAAATACCGATATTATTATCATTAAAGATCAGGTTAGGCGGGTACTTGAAGCCCTAGAAGATGTAAACATGCTACCCATTGCACTTTTCCTCTGTTAGATGGCATTAGCGGTATTCAGTTTTGACGTCTCCTGTGCTTACACGTCCCAGAAATACAGAGAATCTTTGTCAGATTTTCATAATGAGGCAGTTTGTCAGGAGAAGGCAAGAGGTTCAGTGGATAATAGGAGATGATGCATAGAACCATTACTGTCAAGCAGTTTTCACTAAGCGCCAAGTGGTTTATAGTTGAGTACACGTTTGCACATACATGGATATTGATTTGATGAAACCTAGCACAAATTACTTTAGGCGTAAAAATGGTTCATCGGAAAGTCAGTATTTACGCTTTGTTTCCTGTAAGGCAAAATGTTACATTCGCTTGCTTCATATTTCTTTTGATTATTTTACTATATTTTGAATGATGGCAGTGTCGCGTATGCTGGGGTTCAAGCATGCTGAACATTCTGGGCGACTTGTTCTTTGTTTGTGATGTGAATAGCAGCTTTCTTTGGCATTTTTCTTTCTCTTTTCAAAACGTAATATCGGATTCTCGAAGGAGTAACGGAATAGATTGCCTTTGAGGGAGACTGTAAACCTTTGAATAGCCGACTTTTTATTTGACTGACTCGTCTTCTCTGTTCATTTGTAAAAAGGCGGGGAAATTTATAACTTTGCAGTGATGTCGGGGTCTCTTCAGTAGCTTTACTTCATCTAGTCCATTGCACCCTAGAGACAAACACGATTACCGCTTCTTCAACTAGCGGTATGATTGATATTTACCTATGTATGCACAGATGTTATTGTAGAATCGAATGTCTTTTGGTTAACATGCAGCTAAACTCAGATTTTGAAACAAACAAGCTTTTTGTTATTAATAATCAATTGTTGGATAAATGAATCTGGTCATTCGTGATAGACCCAGTGTGTTGGTACTTTACTGATGTATAAGTTTATTATTATAGTGATGTACAGTGACAGGCGTATATGATACTCGTGTCATTTTCTGTTGAAGCTTGTGGCACCAGTTGATGATGTAGCGAAATGATAGTATGGAATCGAGGAGGGAAAGCTTTAAGCGTTAGAGCATTCCCTTGCAGCGACAGAGATGGCAGCCCACAAAAAAAAAAAACCAAACCTTTCAGAAGCTAATATTTAGACGAAAGCAGAAACTGTTTACTTTCTTCAAGTACGGCTTTTTTTTTATCTGATTCTTTCTTACCAAAGCGATTCGCACTGGCTTTGTAAATTTTTTAAATGCACAAGCGTGTGGGCGTTCTAGACCAGCAGGCAAGATACATGCATGATGTGGCAAGGCAAAGATTCAAACATTTGCCACTTATTTGTTTTGTTGTTCAAGATTAAGATGGAAACAAAGACATTTTATCTTTTCATCTCCACCGACGTTTCATCCAATTCCAAACCCTACAATTTATTTTTAAAATGCAATATTTTTTTTTGTTTGTGTTTCTTTTTTTTCTTCTTTTTTCTTCTTTTTTCTTAAATTCCAATGCACAAAATCATCGTTCATCAGTGCAGGTAATTCTTTGTAATACACATTAGCTGATCAATACAGGAGTTTTAGCATTGACAGCTGCTTTAAACATGTCATCACGTTGGAGATTGGACTTTTTCAAACAGAACCGTTTCTGCTTATTAATGAATGCTTACCAGTTACCTAATGATCAAAACATAAAATGTTGGTATCTGAGATGTTGAGAGGAAAATTATTGTAATTTTTGTACTCTGCACAGCTGTTTTCCATGTTTTTTTTTTTCAATACAGAAACCTATTTCAGTGTGATCAGAGTGTCTCCTGGGATCTGGTACCCCAAATAACTGCCCATCAAGCAAACCTTTTATTTTCACGAACTACCTGTCAAAATGTACAGATACAATATCATAAAGTGGTAAATGATATCAGTGTTAAAGTGTCGGCTGGGACAAGTTTAAGTGATAGAGCTGCTCATTGCTGTTTAACGCGCTGGTGTTTTGTATAAGAGAGACAGTCGTTGAAAAGTTTTATTCGGCAACTTTTGGTTATTTGTTATCATAAATAAGGACACAGGTTTTGTCATCACCAACTCCGTGGTATTTCCGTTTGTCCGCGTTGGATGTTCGTAGTTTCTAGTGGCCTGGGACGTGCTGGGAAAGTGTGGTGTGTCCCTAGATATGGCACTGTTGGTACTGGTAGTGTTAGAGACCTTTTCCTCCTTTTTGCATTGATGGACCCGTGGCACAGGGTCTGAGCTGTTTCCTTCCGTCGATTAATCGAAAAGTAAGATGGAAGAAGAGGCCGAGGAGAAGGCCAGGATGAAGGGTGGAGGGAACTCTGTCCGGGAGATATAAATGACAAAGAACAAACTTTGCTCTGGAGGTATAAATGACAAAGAAAACAAAACAAAAAAAAGCCAGCAAGCGTGGGGTTTAAAGAACGGAGATGTAGGTGAGATGAGGTAAAGGCCACTTGGGTTACACAGATAAGAAGATTGAATAGAGGCTTGCTTTTTGTCTTCGCGCCCATCTTGTAATCCCAGAACGAATTCTTAGTAACTTTGAAGGGCTGATGTCTCGATGGCGTGAGCCGAGCTCATTTCCAGCAGGCAATCCCTCATCATGGCCTCACGTGAAATGCTCATGATCACAAGGGGCAAGCTGCATTATTTATTCCAGTGATATTTGATCTGACACCACTTGCCTTCAGTCCTTATCTTTGATGGATGCTGTCATTTGTTGTTTTTTTTGAAGAGGTTCGTTTCTGAAAGTAGCCGACGAAACAATATCTTGAAAAAGAAAATTTAATTGTGCATGCTTTATGAACAAGTACCTGCTGGTAGAGAACTTTAAATGTCACTGTTAATTCCTGCGGTATTATTTTTTCATTATTTTGCTTATTAAATATTTCAATTAATTATTTTTGGATTTCATTTTTTTTTTTCATTTACGTTTTCGTTGGACGGCTCTGTTCTGGGTGACCTGTAACTCCGAAAGCCCTTGTATTAGTTTTACATTAATAAATTAGAAGTATTCTTTTGAGATTGCGTGCCAGTGACGAGTTTGTAGCTCTCTTTTCATTGAGCTGCTGTCATCGGGTATTGTGTATTTGCACAGTGCACTCGCTCTGTTTCTGGTCTCGCACAGCCATAGATGAAAGGCCATTCAAGTACTGAGGTACCACACCGAAACAAATGGATGCGGCGAGACTGCAGAGCAGCTGAAGAACCACTAGGCGCCGCGGGTTTGCATCTGTCGCTATTGATTGCACGTGTACCATGTGCCGATGTCAGGGGACAGGACAGGCTGTACGATACTTGTAATGATTACTTCCTATACGAGTCGTTTGTGATACGGCAGAGGGCAAAGTGAACCTTACTTTTAGATGTGACTCCAAAAGGATTGAAGTATGAAGACGAAAGGCATAGTTTGAGGCTGCGGTGATATAAAACGTTGAGAAACCGTAGAAGACGCCAATGTTTCCTGAGGCTTTTGACGAACTGTTTACATAAGGACATGTGCTCACGTAAGAAAATCACCTGTATGCAAGAAGCCAGCCAACTTTGGTTGTCCCCCGATGATAATGCTCTTGGACAGGCTACAAAATGACTCGGGCAATATGAAAAACATAGGGCTGAAACTGGAGGGATCATAAGAAAATTGAAAAAAATGCATGTATTTGTAGGAAATGAGACAATCGCTAATGTGTATCAAGAGTTGTCATTCTGTGTGAGTTTGGATGTTTGAGGAAGCCCAACATTAACATTTTTTCTTTCTCTCCTTTTTGCCACGTTTAAACTGCATGAAGACAAATCTGAGATGTTCAGAGAAAAAGTTCGAACACATGCTCAGAGCGATAGGATCATATTAAGATATCAGGCCATCTGGCCCGAACCCTCTTTCTCCCCCCCCCCCCCCCCCCAAAGAAAACAACCTGAAATTGCGCTATATAACTTCGGTTCATTGCACCCCGTATCGAAATGATTTGTTTCCAGTGCTTCGCTTTTGTGTTCAAAGTGATCATTATTCTTCTTGTTCATTCAACTGTGTGCACGGCCCATCGCTGGTTTGTGCTCACGGATCGGCTCCCTACCCTTTCATCTTCTGTGCGATGTGGAATTTACGAGGTGAAATCATCCAAGCGCTATTTTGCGTAACGTGAAGGGAGGGCGAATTCAGGCAAAGACAAACAGTCAACACAAAAATCAATGCGTGCCAAAACCGGTACGACATGTCATTGTCGAGTTTGTGAATTCACCTGAATTTTACTACTTCCTACGCCAGTACTGTAGATAACATTTCCATAGAAAATAAATATACAGTACTCGCATAGTGTAAGATTAAATAATTTGGGATTGCGCTTTGGAAACAAGTTTTGAGTGTCTTTGATCAGCACTATATTCTGTATTTAACTCTGTTGTGAAACTAGAACCTCTGGGTTATCTCAAATAATAATGTGAATAACAGTACTTTAAAAGTTCCCCTTTGTCATGTGCTTTACGAATTTGGTTTCCGTAGAAGTGTAAATTCAAATTAATGGAAAAAACTTTCGAGAAGTTGCCAGGGATAAATGGCTCGAGAAAGGTCGGGAACCTCAGTGCCAGTTGTATAGAACCAAATGCTGTGGAGGAAATGAGGCCGTTGGACATGAATATAGGGGGGGAGCAAGTTTTGAAAGGTTAAGAACCACGAAACAGGTTTTACATGACAGTAACATGGATGATCTTTCATGTCTACGTCAAATTTGTCACCGCAACAGACAGTAAACGTATGTTGCACCCGCCCGTTGAGTTCATAAAGCATGTTTTTAGAGATCTCTCTGTCACTCCAAATAGCCCCTGCTTTGTTCTGTCCCCCTTTACGCCTCCCAAAAATATTTGGTTGTTTTATGTTAGGACATGGTCATTAGCATCCTAAAAATGCATTAACACGCGTTTCCATGGCCGTCTGCCCAGCTTACACCACTCCTGCTCGGCATTTCTTCTTCTCGCTGAGAGCTGCTAGGACATCTACTGTTAATACCAGAAACGTTGTCTACACGCTCACATTTATATTTTCTCTCACCGGTAACAAGTGTTGGGCTTAATGCGGACATCGAGTAAGGGACGGCGTGGCGATGGCGCACGTGGCCGGGCCGAGCCGAGCCCGGCTCGGCTGGACCGTGTTCGATGGAAACGTACATTTAGTCACTGCATGTCTGTATACGTACACTGTATTTACCCAAATTGATAGGAATCATGGTCATAAATGCCTAAAAAAGTGCTATTTTGCATTTTAAAAAAAACACTCCCTTTATAATGCAATATACTTAATGAATTGTGTATGCTGAAACTGGCGTGAAGGATAGAAGAAGGAACCATCAGAAAGAGCGGCGTACGTAGATTCAGTTGGTAATGCTAAGGCTATGATCCATTTAAGGTTTAGGCTCAAAACGTTCAGAGCTTATGTACTCCTCCGCCATGATATGATCAGCTGCATCGTCATGACTCATGATAGTACAATCCATTGCTGGTTGATCCGGGAAAATTGATAGCTTGTCTTAGTTATGGCCTATTACCTATCTTGCACGGTAGTCGCCCATGCTGACTTGCCTTGTTTAAGTACAGAGAAGGCTTTTTTTTTTTTTATGTTTTGTTTGGGGTGGGGGGGATATTTTTGTTGAATTTAAATTTTGGTGACGTGTCATCCCTTTTTTAAGCATCCTGGGGTATTGAAACATATCTCTGTCAGTGACTTCTCCCCCAATCAAAGTAAATCGAAAACATAATTGTGTATGGCGGAAAATTTAGACCCCCGCGGTCAGTGGCAATACTGCACCTGTGTTTCATAGTTTAGCGACTATAACATGATGCGGGTAGATGATTATAATGGCTCAGGGGAGAAGACATATATGAAATGGTAAGGGGAAACGCCCATGATAAAAGCACCTGTCAGAAAGGGGCATCTTCCAAGAAGATCATAAAGCTGGACTGCAAACATGGAGATCATCGGCCGTCGGACATCGTGCCGTAGTCGCTGGGCTGCGGGAACTCAAACCAAAAATATAATGCGATACTTTTTGTCGTAACGCAGGAGTCTGCTGTTGGCCAGCGTCAAAGAAGCGATTCTCCAACAATTTCGTTTTTGTTTTTTTCATTAGCGGCTGTCTTAAGCCTGTTTGTTTATACGTACATGACAAACCCTTTTTGCCTGCGTTAGGACGAGCTTGCTCAGATTCTCAAACCCGATAGCCATCGTTGGCCCTTGATCTTAAATAATAGACAATAATTAACTTAAAGGTCAGATGCTTCTTTTGGATAACAAATACGCGCGGCAACTCCTTTAATTATGAATGGCGCACTTATGTTGTTCTAGTCTATATCTAAGGAGTTTAATGTTCTGCTGCAAGCAAAAAGCCTAGACTAGCAAAACAATGTTATTATTTATTCTTTGTTGGGAATGAATTTAGACGAGAAATTCTCTGGGGATGAAGTTGGCACGTTATTTATTGTGGCTTTTCAATCATTTGAGATATTTTAAACAAGAAAGATGTGGCACATGCTTAGAGTGTATTATAAATATCATATTTTGTCATTTCAGGAGCTGAATATTTATGATGAGGTCTTGAGTTTAATCTAAATATATTCTGATCCAAAATGCGGACGTATTAGATTTTCCGAGCCACTACTTGTTTCATTTCCTTCACGTTTATAACTATGTTCTTCGAACAGACCCGGTCTCTGTTGCCATCTGACAACGTACGCCACCCAGCCTGGTATTTCATACCAAGTAGTAGTGGTGGAGACGCTATGAAAAAGCTCTCTGTTCAGTGTGTACGAGTTGTCAGTCTGTGATGTCAGCACGACTGGAGCCCTCCTGTGGCCACCTCTGGTCCCTGGTCAGCCTATGCGAGGCACTGACAGATGACCATGTCTCACCTCTAAGAACGTCAGTTAATCACAGGTCACTCGGGGCTGTCTCGCTGCTAATCCGGAGGGAGCGCTTCGAATTTCTGCATGTAATTGTGAAACTTGGAACAATATTTCTTGGCCCCCCCGAGATGAACGCTCGTGTAACCCGTGTGACATTCGAATTTGTCCTTTTCTGTAAATATCCTAGCTCTTCGGCCATGTAATTGTTGAACACTTTCAGTTAGAATCTTGGACTTCTTTGTCTATGAACATTTCATTTGCTTTTTTTTTTGTTGTTGTTGTTTGTGTGATTGTGGTGCCAGATCTGGGCGAGAGGAGCAAGAAAGAAAGAGAAACACGAAAGTGACATGCGAAACGGTTGTCCTGCGTTCAGGCTTTTTCATAATCTGTGTTGTTTTCAGAAAGACTTAAAGAGCATGAGGGAGAAGGAGGGAGGGCGGGGGGGGGGGGGAGCGATTGGTATTTATATAACATGAGAATTTATAGTGTGTATTGTAAGTATACTGCGATAAAACAAAGTAGGGTGGAAAAGTGAGAACCAGAAGAAATGAGGAATTTGTTGACGATTGATTATATGACATAGAGAAAGGATGACCGGGGGAGAGAAAAGAAAAATATATGGGTACAGTATTCATTATGAGACAAATGCATTTCATTCGGATAAGCCGAAAAGACAGCTGGAGAAGAAAGTTCTCGCTGCGATTTCCACTCTTGCTTTTTTCAGTGCCCAATAGTTTTGTTAGGTTTACCTATCAGTGCCAATAATCAAGTTGCCCTCCCTCTCCTCTCCATCCCCCGATTTCTCCGTTCTGGTACTTACATTCTTTACTTCAACGGCGCCCCCCGACCCTAGAGATGGCATTGTCATGTTATCATCTTTTCCTCATCCCTTGTCTTCTGTAGTCGCCATTACAGTCCACCGTGATCACACACCCTTTTCCACCCTCCGATGCCGGCTTTTTGGGCAACAGGTCCTGGCTTTTTTCCCACTCTCTTGTCTCCCCAGTTTTTCTTGGCTGAGGCTTTTTATGGGTCCTATGGTTATGTCATTTAGCCAAACTACTTCCAATAGGATTTTTGTTACCAGCTTGTGGACAAGGTCACGAAATGATTAGTGTGGCCGTGTTGCCAACGAAAAGGCTGCGTCCAGTTAACGTACATCGAATCCTAGGCCTAACTCTATCCCCCCCAAAAATATCCTGAAAAAAACTCGCTGGGCAAAGGAAATCTAGTGTTGCCACATGGCAATAATGGTCACTCCGCTCTAGGGATTTAGAAAGTGACTCCGCAGCGGAGACATTTGGCGACCTCTAATCTTTGCACAACCGAGAAATTCGACGTTAAACGCTTGTGGCTGTAGTATTATTATAAGGAGTTCGAATAAACCGGAACTGTGAAACAGCTTGATAAAGGCCACATTAACCAAGGTTTGGGAGTGACATTAACTCGCAGTTTGAGTTTTTGCCTTCCTGTACCAGTTCACATCTTATCTTTCCTGGTTAGATCTATATCTTTCAAGGTAAATACAGTAAACAAAAATTGCTCAAATCAGCCCGATAACAAAGAGCTGAAAACCACTTGAATTATCAGCTCAAGATGCACACAGGCTAGAAGAAAGAGAAACCAGGCTTCTTTTGTTTTTCTTTATGTATTCGATTCTCTGGCTACTGACCTTGTAATCTTACATTGTGAATGTACGAGTATGACAACTGTGAGTGTAAATATTTTTTTGCCAATTAATAGACTACACTTTGGCACATGACGGCCATTTATTCTATCTTTCAAAGCAGATGTTTTTGTGCACTGACCAGATCTTATGCATTATTTGCCAGCTGTTGGATTTGCATACTATTGTGCTAATGCAAATCTGTTATTGTTCATGTTTAATTTTGTTTAATTCCACTTTCTAAAGAACTATTATTTCCAGGAGCCAGAATGCCAGCCTTTTTTTTTTATTCTCTCCGTTTGTCCCCATATGTATTTAATGTTGATTCCTGGTGGGGTTTTTTTCAACCGTTCAATCTCCCTCTCTCTCTTTCTCTCTCTCTCTCTCTCTCTCTTTCTCTCTGTCTTTCTCTTTGTCTTGTTCTCTCTCTCTCTTTCTCTTTCTTTTTCTCTTTCTCCCTCTCCTCTCTTGCACTTTCTCTCTCTCTCTCTCTCTCTCTCTCTCTCTCTCTCTCTCTCTCTCTCTCTCTCTCTTTCTCTCTCTCTCGCTGGTTCTCTTTCTTTCTCCTCCCCCCCCCCCGAAAGGCGTTTCTGAGCAAGTGTTCATTTTTATCCTCTCTTTCTGTGTGTCCATTCTCTTTCCTGCTACTTGATCATGTCCACGCCTTCCCCATCCCCTCCCCCACCCCTTTCTTCTTCGTCCGCCAGTCTGTATGTGTGGATGTATGTGTATGTGTGAGAAAATGAACTTACCCAACAAAAAGAAATGTTTGTGTTTGTGTTTGTGTTTGTACATGGCTGCTTCACTGATTCTTTGATCGTTTGTTTGTTTATTTATTAATGAAGCTTAAAGGTCACCCTCGTTTCTTCCCTCGGCCATTTAGACAGCTCGCTTGAGGTTGAATGTGTGTAGACTGGGCAGCCAATCACACAAATAAAGGTACATGTAATAGTGTCAGTGTTCTGCTCTTTCCCTGATGAGTTTAAAAACAATATAATAATTTTATATTTGCAACCCGCGACCGCCTTCTGTTGCACGATTTGACGGTCAGTATTTTGGAATGCGTATATGAACTGAAGACCAGGGGAACATACAGCCACAGTTACAAAATGAAAATTTGACCTTTATCCCCCTCCTATTCAATAAGGGGTTTTGTTGTTGTTTTTTTTATCCTATGTACAAAGTTCATACGGATCATGGACATACTTAACAGTATAGGCCTTTCACTTTTATTTGAACGTATTAGTAAGAATCTGAACGTTGATCGAAAACTGACCCAAAGTAAGATAAACTGTGAAAGGCGCAAAGTGGCTGTTATCACGCCGACACGCCGTTCCTCTCTAAACTCAAACCTCCTAGTGCCACCTATGCACAAGATTGGTTCATCAGGTTCATCTCTGTAAAAGCAAAGTTCGAAAAATAAGAAAAAGGAAAGAAAAAAAATTTGCAATCACAAAATTGTGGAAGTCACCCCGTTCAGTTGCAAGAGGGAAAGCCTTGGACTTTTAAATTTTAAATGTGGATTTTCTCTGTCACATTTTTTTTCCTTGGGGGGGGGGGGGGGCGCATACTTGTTTTTTCCCACCGTGATCTTTAACTATATATCACCCTGCGACCCTGAAACTGCTTTCAGCCAATTAAATTGGTTAACGTTAAGTGCAGTGCAACAGGAGTCAATGAAATCGGATTTCCATAGGCGCTTACTTTGTTTGATCAGAAACGCTTCTGTGTGACGGCGTTTGGGGGTGGGGGGGTGTCATGGCAGTGTTTGTTGTATGTTAAGAAGAGGGGGGGGTGGAGGATATGTTAACTGACTCACTATCAGTCGGTTTTCTTAACTTTCATCAGAGGACCCCAACCGCTTGAGTGCCCACCTAGTAAGTAGTATTAAAACGCTGAGACAGCATATCTGGGTAGAGAGAAAAGGCCAAATTTGTCGGAAATTGAACAGAGAAAGTGTTTGGGTGTAATTTTTACGTAGTTTTCGAACTCAGGAGTTTGTGGCCTGAACCGCTCAGAGCGGCTTGTAGCAGAGAATCAGCCACGCTAAACAGCTAAAAATGTAATATGAAAAGATTTCGGTGGAACTTTCTTTCTGACACAAGAGCTCAAGAAGTGCTGTCGTTCATTTAATAGACACACTCTCTTTTCATGCTCCTCCTTGGAATAATCGAAATTTCTTTACGAGTTGACTTAAAATGGGAGCTATCGGGCTCCCTAAATACATAACACATTTCTTTATTGACCACGCCAGAGTCTTTGACAGTTGCTCGTTTTCAGAAGGTATTCATCAGCTAGAACTTCCGGTTCCATTCCTGTCCCTCCCTGCCACCACTATTCCACTCTGGAGTGACAGCAGTTAATATTTTCCGGAAGCCAGTGGTAGAAATTTGATGATTTTTTTTTTTTTGCGGAAACAGCTGGACTTTAAGGTTGTCCCGAATTTTCTTGATTTTACTAGATTTATGGCATCAAAAGATACAGCTGTTCCTCCTCGGGGTAAAAGAAAAGAAAGCTCTAAATTTTAAGTAGTGGCAAATTTGGGTCGCTGTACGTATCATCGGATCGGTTTAGAATGGCTGACTGGCAGTCCCCGGATCTTAGAGTTCGCTAACACAGATGGAAGGCTGATTGAAGTACTTGTCCTTTTTAATTTTCATTGTTTTCTTTTCCTGTTTAATGTTGAGCGGAGGGGGAGTGGGTAGGGGCATGTCGGTCCCAGTTCTTTACCGGATTAATCCGCTTCACCCGCACTTGAAATTCACGATAATGGCGTAGGGTCATTATCATCTATTGCAGAGATTAAGCTTGGATAATCATGTCCTACTAACTGATGAATAGCAATGTTGATTTGAAATTTTATTCACATTCAGAATTGAATCATTATATATATATATAACAACTCCGTGTAAATTTCATGTTTGATGGCTGCTTTTGGTATTTTTGTTGACTTCTACACGTGAAGCACTAAATGCTGAAACACTATAGTCTCCTGCAGTACATAATAGGAGACACATCTGATGGGTTCCTTATTTTTTGTTGATCGCTTTGTTTGTTTTGCTTAGAATCTGATAGTAGCAGTTTAATAATTTTGACTTTGAATACAATGCAGTTATTGGTTAGTGCTGTGGTGGAAATGCGCTATCAAAGCTTTTGCCCCATTATGATTTGCTTTCATTAAAGCAACTGGGGCAGCCTATTATAACGGTGAAAACGAGAACTGGTTCCGAGAATATTCCTTTCAGCAAGTGATGATGTAAAAGTCGAGAGCTGGAAGTTTCAGTTCCAAGCGTTTTTTAGTTGTTGTTTTTTTGTTGTTGTTTTTGTTTATTGTTATTGTAGCCTGACAGTGCTCATCTCCGTGATTGGTTTAAAAGTTTGAGGTGATAGATTTAGTAACCTTGGAGTTGGCTTTATGGCGAGGTGTGATTTGTACACAGAAAAAAACAAGCTAAGATTCAAATGTACGGATTCAGTGTGGTGATAAACCTGACATTGTATTACCTAATCAAGGAGAGTTGGGAAAGATGTTTTACAGTAGAGTTCATGGCAAAAACAACGTATTAAAGCTTCGGTACTATAATTTTTTTATGTGCGAGCTCTTTACACGCGAAAGAACTCCACCATTGAAATCAGTGAAACTTGTCACTTTTGCACCATTGGGTACAGTGGTCGCGTTCAGGCTTGCATTCATGTGGCCAGAGTGACCTTGCTATGATAGTAGGACTGAACAGGACATGCCAGTCTTTAGCCCACACAAATCTCCGGCTTCCTGCTTAAATATAATTATGATGCATAGTATAAAGATCGATTATGCCTTAACCCACACGAAGGCTTCATCATAGGCATTGTGTTTTGTAAGTATGATAACAAAGTAACATCAGAACTTCAGACGAGTATAAAGACCACATTTGTTGTTGTTTTTCTCCTTCTTGTTGCTGTTGTAGTTGTTGACGATGATGATGATGATGATGATGATGTATAGTGAGGTTGTTGACGCGTATGCGCTGTCTTGGGTTTGATTGTTGTGGTTTGTTTGTTTTTTTTTTTGTTTTTTTTCAGAGTGAAAGTGTAGAGAAATTATTTGTGTGCCAAGTAAATCCTGAGCATTTTGGAACATTACAAAGTCTGAGTGGGTGAAAATTTATTTTTTAAAAGGAAATATTTGTTACATAAGAATTGTATCTTTAATAGCCTTTGTGTAATTTTATTGCATAAACGAGTGTTTGGCAGTGATTTGGGGATCATAGAGCAAAATTAACTGTCACTAAAGTCAGAGAGAGCGAGAACGAGAGAAAGAGAGGGAGGGATTAAGAAAAAAGAGAGAGAGAGAGAGAGGGATAGAAAGAAAGACAGACAGATATATTTTGTCCATGTTTAATTTGATGTGGTGTTTTCTTCTCTGCGGAAATTTGATTCTTTTGTTTTTCTCTTTCTTTTTATTTCAAATGAACTGTTATGAAAAAAATAAACAGTTTGACGTATTTTCTGAATAAATTGGCAAGATTTATTTCAAACTTGTGTCTTCTTTTCATTTGTGTATTTCATGTTGTTCTTTAGAAGGAAAAAATGGACAAAAATGTTTGATATTAGATTAGTTTACCGTTTTGTTATGGGTAAATATTGTATCAAGTTCTGTTCTGTCTAATCATTGGCAAATTGGATATTCTGGGGGAAAAAACAGTTACCCTTTGATGGGAGCATTTGAAAGCGTGGCATTATGAAACATTGATAGTGCCGTAGAAAACTCATTGAAATATTCCTCATATCGCCCTAATGCTGTTAGACTGAATTTCTACGTTCAGTGTCCAGTTTTGTCAAAATCTACATTTGAAAATGTTTTTACGTATTTGAGTTTTTGTGAAACAAAGAGGCGGCACGTGAGTTCTAACTGCTTTTCTAGGTAATACCAAGGTATAAGTAACTATCACCACAGACATACAATTGGTGCCTTTAGTTGTCATTTGTTCCAACTCCAGCTTTTGCACAACAGAGAAATTCGACGTTAAACTTTTGCGACTTTAGTGCCATGAGAAGGAGTTACAATAAATCGTAACTATGAACAGCTTGATAAGTGCCACAGTCAAAGAGGTTATATATAGCTAGAGGTCAGACTAGCGCTACGCAAGTCTCCGCGTGGCTTCGTCGGTAGGTGAAGTAAAGATGGCGGCCAACTTACGGCAAGCCTGCCTCGACCTAGACAGTACGGCTAAAGTAAAGCCAACTTACGGCAAGCCTGCTTCGACCTAGACAGTACGGCTAAAGTAAACAAATCCAAGCCTAAACTAATACGGGCTTTCAGATTGTTTGAACGGGGATTACAGATGTAATGAGCAGACTTAATTTATGGATTGGGTGAACCACGAAAATGTAAAAAATGTAATCTCAACAAAAGAAAAAAAACAAACATTATGAATTATGACAAAATACAAAATGTACGGATGAATTTGAACCTCCATCTCTAAAGAGGAATGAACAAGAATAAAATACTGAGGCCTTCCGACAAAAACTACTTTCGTTAGCGCTGGCCTTGACACCGTGTTTGCAATCGCTTGCCGTAAGCAAAGATGGCTGCCGGGCTTTCTATTTGCGGATATGTGACGTGACCGAGTCTTTCCTCTAGGTTTATTATAAACTCTTTGGCCACAGCGCATTTTAAACAGGTGCTAAGGTGTGTGCATTTGTTATACCTTTTCCACATACTAAAAGATCTCCAGTTTTTCAGAAAATGGAGATGGAACAAACAAGAACTAAAGTCGGGCATTGTTTATCATTGCATTCTTTCTGTTCCCGTTTGTACATTTTCATTCTGTTTGTTAATGTTACTTCTTCCCCCCTTAATGTTACTTCTTCCCCCCTTAATGTTACTTCTTCCCCCCTTAATGTTACTTCTTCCCCCCTTAATGTTACTTCTTCCCCCCTTAATGTTACTTCTTCCCCCCTTAATGTTACTTCTTCCCCCCTTAATGTTACTTCTTCCCCCCTTAATGTTACTTCTTCCCCCCTTAATGTTACTTCTTCCCCCCTTAATGTTACTTCTTCCCCCCTTAATGTTACTTCTTCCCCCCTTAATGTTACTTCTTCCCCCCTTAATGTTACTTCTTCCCCCCTCCCTTCGCTCAATATGAATCTCGTTCTTTCTTCATTCCCACTGTCTCGTTCTCTCTTATGATTGTGTGTTACACCAAAACATAAAACACAGAATGTGCCAACGATCCGTTTTCTCTTGGCACGCCAAGACTGAACTGAAAAAAAATGGCCTCATGTCAGCCAGCCACATTATCAACAATAGAACACAAAAAATTGCAATTGTAGCCCATTTAATTAATGATCTCCAAATTCAATCTGCTGTGTCAAAAAAGTAAATAAATTATTTAAATAGATAACTACATAAAATAAATAAATGAAGAGAGTTTCAAAAAATAAATATGTACACACTTTGAATATTTTTGTTAATTCAATGTCAAAATAAGATACATCCAAGATTTATCATTCAAAATAAAGAGGACAGAATAGATGACGTTATTGTTTGAGTTGTCGAGTGTGTTGCCGTTCAGGGACAGACTGATGGCAACGCAGTTCAATAAAAGATGCAGAGAAGCTTAAGCAGTTCATTTGTGATACTTTCTTTTTCTTTTCCTTTTTCTAAGACATTTATTGGATAAATAAAAAGAAATAAATAAATAAGTGCATAACCTAAATAAATAACAAAGCTGCTGAATCGCTGAGTTTTGATTTTAGTTTATTTATTTGTCCGAATTTCTGACCATAAATTTCTTTGATTATACAGTGT
Organism: Onchidella celtica; assembly: GCA_963931925.1. Taxonomy (NCBI): domain Eukaryota; kingdom Metazoa; phylum Mollusca; class Gastropoda; order Systellommatophora; family Onchidiidae; genus Onchidella; species Onchidella celtica. Next base: position 109,302,859 of record OZ007567.1, on the reverse strand, counting down.
CTGTTGCTCTGTACTTACGATTTAAACTACGAGAAATTCCGTCAAGCTCATGATTGTAGGGAGGGTTTGTGTAATGTGCAAGAAGAGGATGGCAATGTTGAAGACCGTGCCAGTTTGTTAAGTTCAGGTCTAACTTTGGCCAGCTGCTCACAGGTGCCCCGGTATTCAAAGAAATCCACACTCACTTGCACAACAACGGCGTGTCATGCACGGGCGCGTTGGGCATTGAAGACCATGAACCATGGGACCTTCGCTTGCATTTTTATTTACGTCATTTGATTATTTGACCTGGACCTACAGCGCGTCTTTCTGAAATCTACAACTTGATTTAAAAACTTCTGTTCACATTTACAAAACTTTTTTTCAGATCCATACAAAACAACGTCTGACCATTTTATGAATATAATAACATTTATACAGAACTATTTGATTCCATCGGTGAACATTAAAATGATGAAGCTCTGAATACGAAACAAAAATAAAGTACCCAGATAGACCGTGAAAGACCCAAAGTGGCCGTTGTCGTGCCCAAGCGCTGTAAACCCAAACTCAAACTCGAACTTGATGTTTTAGATACCTTGTGAGCCAGACGGGAAATTGTAGCAGGTGGGAGTAGCTTAATTTTTCATGTGGAAACACTAACGGAGATAAAGTATTACTTCGGCTATGAAAAATAAGTTCTTATCTGAGACATAAATCTTACATTTGTGGAAGAGGGAGAGGAGGCTGATCATGTGTTCCTTCGTTCCTTTGTTCATCTTTCTGCTTTCTATCAACTGTCATGTTGAAAACACCTTGGAGTTCGTTCATGCTGTTCGTGTTCTGAAAGTGACAGGTATATGATCTGTTTTGTCGAAAGCGATGAAAAATTTAAGAAGATCTGA
>OZ007567.1:109291975-109296975 GCA_963931925.1 Onchidella celtica | reverse complement strand
TTTGATGTTCATTTTCAATAAATGATTGCTATGTGCCCTTCAACGAAGTCAGATTAGCAATGGCATGACATTTTCATTAATGCCTCCAGTACTTTGTCGAGTTAATAATAAACGTAATCTATCTCAAGTACTTTGACGAGTCTTTGATAAATCTATCTCCAGGTCTTTGTCGAGACAATAAAAAAAGTCATCTATCTCCAGTACTTTGTCGAGTTCCTGAATAAACGTAGTCTTTAATGATGGCCGCTTTGCTCCCTCGAAAGTACATACTGTGAAAGGGCTAACGTAGCTGACGCCAGGTCACCGTTAGAGAACATCAGTTTTAAGTGCTATCGATAACAATTTGTTCCAGCTGAACTGGTGTCACCTAATTCAAAGCTAGTGGCCATGAAGGTTTGTGGAATGGGCCAGCTTACTGCCTGACATTTTGATCCCGGCACGTTCCGTCTCTTCATCTGCCGAGTTTCCGGTGTGGCCAGTTCAGTTTTCCCGACTATCATGGCTGACGTGCCAGGATGGAAGAATGAAAAACCGGAACACCACCAACAGGGAACGGATTTAACGTCACGCAATCTCAACTTTGTCACGACACGACGCCATTTACTCAGATTGGCTCTACCATTAGGCTGAGGTGGATTTCTCTGAAGATTATTAAATTTCGGCGTCCGGGAAATGCGATAGGATAAGATGCCAAGGTGGGGTCCAGCCTTTACGCATTGCCATGGAAACCTTATACAACAAGATGTGCCATATGATGGCGAGGATTATTAACCGGAGAATGACACATCGTCAAAGATTTGTATCAGCTGTTGATTCCAAACCGGGCTCATGTTTCAAGGTGATTGGCTCATTGCCTGTCGTAATTTCCTTGTTTGTCAGTTTCACAAAAACTCTGTTGGAATTTCATTGCGATCTGCATTAGTCACACAAGGTGCACAATTTGCTACATGCAGTTCTCAGAACTAAAGTCATCATTTTATGTGTTGAATATGAGAAAGAAAGAAAGAAAGTAATTATTTTATGCCTTGAACATGAGATTGAAAGAAAGAGAGAGAGAGAGAGAGAGAAAGAAAGAAAAAAAAGAAAGAGAAAGAGAGAGAGCGGAAGAAATAAATAAAGTCATTATGTCATGTCTTGAACATGAGACGGAAAGAAAGAAAGAAACAAACAAACAAAGAAACAAAGAGAAAGAAAGAAAGAAAAAATAGGGACGAGAAGAGAGGAGAAGACGTACTAATCAAGAAGACAAAAACATGCTGAACTGAAATCTAGAAAGTAAAACATCTGGCAGATAGGCCCTTGTATTCCATGTTCGATCTCGTTATCTCAAGAGGTTTGGCTGTTCCACGGGTTGAAACAACTAGGACATCACTGTGTCTATGTACTGCTGGTGCCTTTGAAAAGGATATCCAATTTCTTTATTTTCTTATACAGAGGCTACAGAGTAAGCTAAGACATCTCGAGATCAAAATCTTTTCACTCTGTGAATGCCGGACTGCGATGTGATACATTGTTATATTGACTGACTGTCAGAACAACAAGACAGAATTTGTAAAGATACTTAATTTATTGAAAAGAACGATCAAAGACAAACAGCCATGAGATCTCTGAATATAAATGAAAATGTTATAATCTTATAAAATGAAGTGTCCATTTCCGGGAAGTTACATTTAAAATGAAACCTGTGTATGAAATGCATGAGGAACAGCTGTGGATTGAAAATGATGAGTGGTGGTGAAGGTAATGAAGTGTAGTAAAAGATAGTGAGAGTGTATGTGTGTGTGTGTGGGTGGGGGGGGGGCTGGATGGAGGGGTGGGGGTAGCACACAATGCAAAAAGCAAATTATAGAGTCATGTCAGTGTCTCTTTTTGGCCCTTTCGATACACAAAGTGCAAAAAAAAAGTAGATAGACAGATAGATAGATAGATAGATAGATAGATAGATAGATAGATAGATAGATAGATAGATAGATAGATAGATAGATAGATAGATAGATAGATAGATAGATAGATAGATGGATAGATAGATAGATAGATAGATATAGATAGATAGATAGATAGATAGATAGATAGATAGATAGATAGATAGATAGATAGATAGATAGATAGATAGATAGATAGATAGATAGATAGATAGATAGATAGATAGATAGTTAAGTAGATGGATAGATAGATAGATAGATAGATAGATAGATAGATAGATAGATAGATAGATAGATAGATAGATAGATAGATAGATAGATAGATAGATAGATAGATAGATAGATAGATAGATAGATAGATAGATAGATAGATAGATAGATAGATAGATAGATAGATAGATAGATAGATAGATAGATAGATAGATAGATAGATAGAAAGAAAGAATGAGGAGCCATGAGAGGGTGAACGGGCAAGGGGGAAAAAAAAGCTTGACTTTACAAGCAGACCACGACAAAACAAAGCATTACATTCTGCTGACTTCATATTCCAGCAAATATCATCATATGAATCATTGAACTGACGAGGAATGATGGCAGGTTGACTCCATTTGAAAGAAGACAGTAGTCTGTATATATATTGTTAATATTATGGTTGGAATGCTCGTTATCCTGTAGTGCCTACAGTCTGTGTGTTTGCCCGTTGTCACTGCCTTCTCATAGTGACACTTCAATACTGATGTAACGAGGAGTACGGTAATCAATGTTGCCGAGAGAGACGGTAACGAGAGGTAATTTATATCAAGTAAAGTCACGATAACTCTCTCTCTGATCAGAATTCCTCACCAATGTAACTATCTCCTTACAAAAAAAAAAGGATCGCCTAGTATAATTTATTATCACTTTGGAATGAAAGAAAGAATGTACTTGATGAACAAATGAACATAATGAACATTAAGAAGTCGACCAGTATAAACTGCATCACTTGGAAAGAAAGAAAGATAGAAGATATTGTTGTTGGGCAAAAGTCGTCTTTCGGTAGGAACAGTAAGCTTCTTGCCCTCTCTTTCAACAAACGGCACTGTTTCGCCTTAGATAGCACCCAGCAATAGTTGTCATGCAAGTACCAAATAATTATGTGCAATGAACAGATTGAAAAAAAGAAAAAAAAACGGCTGTGTGTGTCATAGTAGGACTTGGTACAAAGTTTAAATGTGACAGAATGTTTTTGTTTTAAAGTTGTAATTGGCAGCGCCCTGCTTCGGCAAACATGCAACAAACAGAACGGCTTTAGGGTGGCAATAGAGTTTGTTAACAAAAACAAATGAAGCGTGGCGAGCGCAAAGGCGCTTGACTACCCAGATTTAATAAGCGCTTCGCCTTAAGCATGCTCCTTCTTGATTCAAAGACGTTTATACACATTAACAGAACTCTTTTCAGATCAATACAAAAGAATTTTTGGGAATTTTACCAATGGAATCAATTTCGTACAAAATTATTTAATTCTATTAAATGAAATTAAAATTGATGAAGCTCTGACTACCAAACCTAAATAAAGTACCAAAAAAACGTGAAAAGTGCAACTTGGCCGTTATTGTTTCGGAGCGTCTAAAAGCCAAATTCAGACTCAAACTTGATAGATTCTGATAACTATTTTTGTCCATTACAGCTCTCTAAATACTATAGTCCAGACTTACTACAAAAGAAACACAGTTTCAAAATTGGATCAGACCAAAATTAAATAGGATACTGACACTCATCACGGACGCTGTTGTAGGGAAGCCACTGAAGTTTATTGTATCAGACTGCAGATGTTCCATGTGTGCATAGCATTTGCAGAGTCTTGGCTCTCTCATTTACGCAGGGTGACTGCCATTCGACATGGCAAGTAGCCAAACAAATGACATTGCCTATGTTTCCATATCTAAACCTTCAGTGGCTTCTCTTCTCTCTACTACAATTTTCGGTGAAGGTCAGTAGGCATCGTTTGATTTCTTATATTTTTTAAACTGTCTTTGTATCTTTCGTACACTCATGGACGCGCTACGCTCCGAGAATCCAAGTTTGGGACTCACAGACGTTAAGTACCGGCATTTCTTGTTGTTGATTTTTTTATTTATCTGACTTTTTTATTCGTTTAATTTTCTAACCTGTCACATTTTTTTACGTGAAGAAGATTTATAAAGTAAAAGCTTTATTGTCTTCCCTTTTCCTTTGTATTTGAATGTATCTGTTCTGTATTATTTCCTATTCGAGGGTTTCCAACTTTTTCATTCTTTTTACCACATGTTGACTTTGTTTAATTCGTAGTATATGGCACGTGAATTCTCACTGTGTGAATTTCAGATTTCTCATTCTTGTTTAACTACTGTAGTAACTCTCTCCATGTTGTTTTAGGACATCACGATTATGTACTAATAAAATAAATCACCACTGACTGGATGCACAAGGAAATACTAACGAAGATATTCGGAATAATAATTAGAAATAGAACATTCTCTTACCTGCACGAGCATACGAGCATACCAACTTTTCAAGTTAACAAAACGTATTGAGCTGAAAAATAATGAATAGAATAGAAAATTTTTAATTAACTTGTTCACACAGCCTCTTCAGAGAAGGTTTTTTATTATTATTATTCGTTCAGAGGCACAAAATGAATATTCCCATGTTTCAAACTATTTGCAGCCACATGAAAATCGCGCCATTATTATCACCACTGATGTTATCATCTTTCTCTTTAATGTATTTAATGTATTTGCAGTATCTTCAATAATTCATTGTATCGGAATTAACATCAAAGGCAGTTACGTGCCTTTGTTCAGGTGCAAACAGTCATAACAGTAATAGTTACCGTCAAAATAACAGGTGATTTTCCACTTTGTCTATTCAGATAGCGGGGACATTGTTTCCTTACAAAGACAAATTTCTGTCATAATGAACTGATGGCCATGCCATTATTTGCCAGTTCCTGTTTTTCTGTCTTTTCATTCAGTTATTAATTAAAACGAGAAGTGTAAGATTGTTTGTCTATCTATCTGTCTATCTATCTATCTATCTATCTATCTATCTATCTATCTA